>JARLTB010000228.1:3267500-3457500 GCA_030141615.1 Unio pictorum
TCATTAGTTATGTTATTCTGTTCATAGTATACCATATATCATTAGCTAGATACTCGTGCGTTACAATGTTTTTAGTCGAGTTTAGATTTTCTTTTCTGTTGTAGGTGATTTGACGACTCGTTTGTTCATCTGTCTTGACAAGAGTATCAGAAACGAGCGAAAACAAAACTGTATTGTCATATTCAAGAAATAATGTATTTCCGGACAATGCACACGTGAACATTAACATGAAAATGTATATTAGTGTGAATACAAATCGGGAAACAGTCAATTAAGCACTTTTAAATGGCAAAGATCCAATTAAAGTCTAGTTGTTTTTCAAATAAATTCCAATATTGAATGTGATAATGTGCCCTTATTCTCTAATGTTTTAAGGTATTAATGTTTTGTAATTTGCGTCAATGTGCTAACAGTATTTTGATATATGACAATATTATAATCCAATTTTAGTAGTTAACAAAAGACAAAGAAAATGTAAAATGTCATTTTGGGCATAGTCAACCGAAAATATCCAAACCATGAACATATGAACCAAATGATATATGTATATATATATATATATATATATATATATATATATATATATATATATATATATATATATATATATATATATATATATATATATATATAGGTATGGGTCCCGAGTGGCCGAATGGTCCAAAGCCTCTCAGTTACGGATCACTGCCATTTCACCTTTGTCTCCGTGGTTTCGAGTCTCCGATTCGGCTAATGTGGATATGTGAGATAGCTTGGCAGTAGCTTCTCGTGGGTTGTTGGTTCATTCCATTTTTTTTGCCGGGTTTTTCCTCCACCATTAATGTTGGCCGCCATGTATAGCCTTTCGCGTGATGAACAATGGCGTGAAAACCCACAAAAACATCGTATTCATTGCTGGTTCTCTTAAACAAACTAGCTTATACTTTTAAAAAATAAAATGATTGTCTATACTCTATTTTTTCAAGATCGTGTTATTTTGTTTAATATCTCTTGCTATATATTGATATTAATACGTTGAAGTTTGTAAAATCACCTATAAACCTGACCTAATTACTCGACTGAAAAGCTGACAGAAAGCTTCTAAAGTAATGTATTTCTCGAAAACACAGACGTGGTATCCGGTGTGTCCAAAATTAATACGTTGAACAGAATGTTTTTGTGACAATTGACATTCTTCAAATTTTAGGCATTGAAGTGTTTTATTTTCGTTACGGCTAAAACACGGTATTGGTGCTGAGAGTAGTCTCACTCACTTAAAAAATTGAAATGTTTGATAGAACATTCCAATGAAGCTCATTATATACCCTAGGGTGTCCCCATGTCAGATCAAGTTAGATTTAGCTTGAACATGCATGCGATTTTGTTTAACCATTATTTCAATTCTGTGGTATAACAACAGTTACAGACACTACACTTGGTGTATAACATGCAAGAAAAACAGCATGAAAACTTTAAAACTTTATTTTTTTCACAGTAACATCAGTAACAGGATATCAACATTTAAAGTAAACAACATAACTGGAAGTGGTAAACAACTTAATAACAAAATCAAAACATCTATGACAAAGGTATCACTTAGAAAAAAACCTAACCATGAAACGTTTGCATAACAAACATAAAAGACATATAATAATCTTATTTAGGCATTTATCTAACACCAAGAAGAATATTTAAACAAACAAAATCATTAATACTGGCCAAAAGTATTGCAAACTTCCATAAGAGTCAGAAGTACATTGTCCATAAAATTGGTTACAGACACTACAAAACTATAGCATTTCAATACAGCTGCAGAACCATACATATCTCCATAAAATTCACTTCAAAAATAATTCTACATGAAAAAATCTCCATTTTCTTTCACTGCTTATTTTACATTTGTTAGTGCCTCACTTTTTAGGGCCACGTTACAGCACTTTTGGCATAAGCATGATCTTCTGCTTGTTTCAGACACCTTTTTAACATTCACTGGTTTCAATTTAGAAAATGAAGTTAATCCTATTTTGTGACTAGGGTTCCTTAACTTGTACTCTTTGTAGGCTTCTTCTAATGTCATAGTCATCACATGTTTTTGAAGTATTTCTTTTTGACCACCTTTTCTTACTTTCACAGTTTCACGTTTATTAGGCACTTCCCTACTGATTTCTGGACTTTTTCAGATTTCTTTAATGGAGAGTTAAGTGCATCCTTTCTTCTTTTTTTTGTTTCGTCTCCCACCATGTAGAACTAGGTTTTTGCCCTTTCACTGATACTTTGAAATACTTTTTTAGTCTGTGTCTTTTATATTTCTTCAGTAATGCGTCACAAATGATGTTGTATGCATGTTTCTTTGCACCCCCTTTCCTTGTTTTCACTTCTGAAATGCTCTCTGACACAGATTGTATAACAGTATCTGTCAATTCAAGTTTTTTTTCTGCAATCTGGTGTCATTATCATTTTATTCCTATTTAGAAACTTTGATGTTGATGGAGATTCAATTAATTTACTTATGATGACTGCTTTTCTCTTTGGGATATTTGGTAATACTTCCTTTACCTTTTTTAATTGTCTGTACAGAGTTGCTTTAGGTAACACTTTATTCGTTGGTGAATCTCTGGCTGACCCAGTATTTCCTATTTCACAATCAGTCTGAATACACTCTTGCTGTATACTTTCATTCAGTTTGATACGCATTCTCCATGCTTGGGTTCTTTTCACAGCTTCTTTCTTCTTTCTACTTAATTCAGCAGTTTTCGGACTTCTTAAATCAACACTCTTATTAACCGATAATGCCAGGGCTGCTTTTTCTTTCTTTTTCTGGCGATACCTTTTCATTTCTTCACGTTTTTTCCTTCTTAATTCTTGTTGAAGATTTGAATCGGAATGTGATTGCTGTTTTTCTAGTAGTCCTGCATCTTTTCTTCTTTCTCTATCAACCCTTTTTAGGTCCTCATGTTTCGCCTTATTTTCCCTCTGTTTTTTTCTCCAGGCTTGTACCTTTAGCCTCGTCTTCTCCCTTCTAGCTTTAATCTTCTGTTCATCTTCTTCTGGCTTATCTTTGCTTCCTAAAAACAAACAACTTCATTCTCATTTTTGTTCCTCTATGTATACGGATGAAATTTAGACTTTACAAAACATACTTGTAATGAGTACGCAATATGCTTTCATACATAAGCAAACTGGAATAACCTGTAGATTCTTAAAGAAAAGTATCTGATTGAAAAAGAAATAGCATAAAACCTGATGATTATTCAATGTTCTAGCATTTACAATGATTGCACACTTTCCTTAATAATGTAAACAACAGTCGGGTCAATTCACATGTCTAGTAGTGTCTGTAACCATTTGACAATATCAGCAATGTATCCAATACTAAGTCTGAGCTCATTGAATTCTCATAATATTTCTGTTTGAATTTACTAGTCTAATGATATGGAATGCAAAAATACTCAGTTTCAATTGCATATTATAAGAAATCACTGAAAATGTTGCCTGTTATCAGAAATCTAGATGAAAGAAACTATAAATATACCAAAATATTACAAATTGCAGACAGACAATATGTCAAAATTTAGCCTTACACATCAATACTGTAATAGGAAACATAATTTGGCTTCATTTTTTTTAAAAAAACAGGGATAAAGTCATAGACAGTATAAAAAGGGGATATTGGTTACAGACACTACAATTTAAGAGTGTGGTTTACCAATTCAATACAAACTTACCAGAGTTGTTCCCAGAGGTTTGCTTTTGTCGTCTTCCCATGTCTTAGGGATGTACCATGGTAAAGAACAGAAAAAGTAATTAGGCAGCTTCTTCTAGGATAAGAAATTCAGGTTACATTGTCTTGTAGTAAATTACTCAAACAGACAGTGCTGCAAGAATGATGCAATATTCAATCAAGAGAGTTATTGCATCACTTTTTTGCTCTTGGCTGCAGAGGTAAATAGATGATGCAACATTACATCACATAAGATGGAACTTTCTATTGAGAAAAACAATGTTTTAATGACAAGTAGAACAATACTTTTGTCTTTCATTTTTATACCTGTTTGTGTAGTGTCTGTAACTTTTTTTATTGAGTTGCTGTTTTTTAATGGTACAATACAGCACCACCAATTTTGGCCAACTTGGACATCACATGGATACACATGAGCCTTTGTAGGATTTATACTTTTCCATAATGAAACAACAAAATTATTGCCATATAAACTTGTAAAGGTTACAGACACTACAAAATTTAGAACTGGAAAGTTTGACAAAGAACAAGCTCTCATTCGAATATCTTGGCTAGCCATGTGATTTAAATGGTTTTACTACTTATTATAATATAAAGTCGAGTTCTAGATGTCAATAAAAGTTATAATGAATGTTATTTTGTACAAAATGTTGGCATATAACAACAGATTAGTGTTTGAATTTCAGTGTTGAAACAAAACTTCTACTGACGGTATTTTGCTTATAAAATCCATAATATTTTACCGATTTCTTTAATTCAAGAAGCAATATTTGCAGGATAGAATTCCGTATAAAACCAGACCAATAAATGCATAATTTCAGTATGATATTCAGAGAATTCTCTATTTTATATTCAAGCTTTTTTCGAGTGAGACTACATAATGCTCAAAAATGGCCATTTTTAGAGCTTGTTTTTATGCATATCTCAACAATGGGTTACACTAACCTCTTGAAATTTTCAAGAAAGTAAGAGAGGTATATGCCAGGCTTACCAATCTTTAAAATTGGTTCATATCTTGTTTAATTTTTCTATTTCATGCATATAACATGAAAATTCCTTTATCAGCACCAATACCGTGTTTTAGCCGTTAGTCTGTTCGATGTGCTTTGCATTAGCTAGTGTGATGCTTACTTTAAATGATCATAAATGCCGAACATCATAGTGCACTGAATTGCTTGAGATGAGAACTAGAAGGGAACTGCCAATCTCACCCCCTATAATAATTTCGTTGAAATATTATTATTCACTATTTGACTTAAAAATATAGGATGTATGTAGGAAAGTGCCTACTTCTTATATTTTGTTAAGTGCTTCAATCTACGCTCGGCTTAGTTGATGGGGTATTGTGCGTGTAGAATCTAATATAGTCCATTAAGTTTAATAAAATGTGTTAATGTTTTTCTCGGCTTGATTTTGTTTGTTCTGGTTTTGCTCTCTTTTTTTCTGTTATGTATTAGTTATTGTATTTAACCTTTTCCGATGTAATAATGGGTAACACGGTTAAGAGGTAAGAATATAAATTGTGTTGATTTCAATTTCTGTTTTACATATAAATAGTAATTTTGAATGACAGTTTAGAGCAAAAAGGAGTACATTATATTCGTTAACATAATTTTGTTGAGAATAGCATCACTGGTTAATAATATTTAAACTACTTTGATACTATATTTCCTTAATTAAAATATATATAATTACATTTTATCGTGGGGTATAAATGAAATGATTTCATGAATGTAACAGCAATACAAAATGTTTTTCTAAATGACGATGGCCAACCTTAAAATGATACACACTTTATAGACAAAAAATAACTAAGATATCAAAATATTTCATGGTGAGAGAAGTGCAAATAAAACATTTATTTTGCCTATATATCGTCAATTGCTACGAGTTACTAAGTAAATGTATCTTCTTCGTCAGAGAACGATATCGCGTTAAACGGGCACATTTATATCATGGTCTTTTTGAAAGCAAAATGTAGAATTCAGTTCAATAGCTATATGGCTAGGTAGACGATATTAATTTTGTCAAATTTTGCAATGTTTATAATATTTATGTATTTGCTTGTATATCACTCGGGTAGATTAAGTTATGATGTCTTCATCTTAAAATAATAAAATTTAACATGTCTTCCAAAACAATTGAAGCGAGAACCAGTACAAAAGTACACAAATACATTTAAATACCACGCGTGGGAGTCCACACTAATAACATAGGTGTATACGAGCCACACAATTGTTTTGAATTTCACATTGTTTTGCCATGAGGATCAACTGTTCTTGTCTTGTACTAACTCCAAGTTTGAGGTGTTTTTGGAATATCAATTAATACATAATATTTTTGTATTTATTTTATATAGTTTCTATTTTGTTGCAAAGAATTTCTTTTAGCTATAAATCAATATTTTCTTCTATAGAACTGTGAAAGTTTAATTTGTAGCAAACTCGAAGAACCTGGTCTTTCAGGTCCAAGCCGTGCACAACCCATGACATAGTTTTTCTAGTTCCATCGGCTAGGATTCCTACAATGTGCAATTGTTATTAATAAGAGTGGATGAGCATCGTATGCGTGAATATGTGCTTCGAATTGGAACTGAATATTTGCTTTATGTATGTATGTATGTATGTATGTATGTATGTATGTATGTATGTATGTATGTATGTATGTATGTATGTATGTATGTATGTATGTATGTATGTATGTATGTATGTATGTATGTATTTGTGCTTGTGTGTGTGTGTTGATGTACACATTCATGGATGTACGTCCGAAATATAGATATACTCAAGTTTTAAATGTCATCTCTCCGCTGAATAAACACATTGTAATATCTCCGCGTTTGATTTGAAGATGAAATTATGGTCTATATAGGTGATTGTTTTTAATATAATGATTGGATTTACATCTCAAACGATTACGATATTACCATGCAATATCCAGATGTATTGGTATGTGGGAAAATGTTTTTATATTTCAATGGAATCATTTTTGTGAGTAGTTTCTGTGGCATCATCGGACATATTCTCAAGTTATTACGGTGACATTTATGGAGAAATAGTGTTGTGAAGTAATGCAAAGGTTGATTAAAAGTGTATTATAGTTCAGGTAATGGCAAAAGATGAGGTCAAATGTGACATGGGCATAGTCGATAGGATAACCCATTATCTCCGGACCTCAAACATACATGACATGCGAATCATATATAAATGTGTATAAACTCATAGCGTAGAATGTAAGTTTATTACATTTGAATACTGCGTGCATCGAATAGTTACCTCCCATAACTGCTACAAATACCTTACCATAGCCAACTATAAATAACACCTGATGGGATTATATGTTATATATAATAGGTCTACAGTAATGTGGGTTTTGAAATCTATCGAATATAGGAATTTAATCTACCGCTATCAGTAATTAGATTGTACCATTTTGTTGTACACTATCTAATTAGCTATCTACTCGTTCGTTACAATATGTTTCATTAAATCGAGGTTTGCAAATCTGACATGGTTTCCAGTTTGAAATTAGGTACTGATTACATTGATTGGCGTGATGAATAAACTTGCATTTTCTCCTAATATTTAACAGAATATTAACATGAAGTCTGTGGATGTAAATTTTCACCTTTATTTTTCAAGGTTGCATGAAATAGGAGACATACGTTTTGTATTTTGAAGAACCATGCAAGTGTTTCTTCTGACAGATAATGAGAAAATTATTAATATTAATTAGTAAAATTTATGTAGGATTGTTCATGTGAAACTATGTTATATTGTGTACAAATGAATTTTAGTTAAGTTGTAAACTATTTAGAAAGACGATGACAAATTTCAAAATTGGCATACCCAACCGAATATATCAAGATCTTAAATATCTGACCGAATACATACATATATCACTCTATACAGAGAATAGAAAAATAAATGAAGTAGAGCAACTGATATATTTGAAAAAAAATTTTTTAGTAAATGTATATGATGATGGTCTGTCTGTTTTAAAAAAAACGGCCGATATTCTTGTGCCTGTTACTTGCAGTTCCATCAGCGAGGATGGCTACAAACTGCACGTGTTATTAATAAGCATGAATGTGCAACGTATGTGTGCATATGTACTTAGAACTGGAATTATTTGCACAAAGTATGTATCCATGTATGTATATGTGTATATTTGTATGTATGTATGTATGTATGTATGTATGTATGTATGTATGTATGTATGTATGTATGTATGTATGTATGTATGTATGTATGTATGTATGTATGTATGTATGTATGTATGTATATATTCATGTATGTATATGTCTATATGTGTATATGTGTATATTTGTATGTATGTATGTATGAATGTATGTATGTATGTATCTATATATGTTTATGTCATCTGTCCGCTGAATCAGGACATTTTAATATCTCTGCTCTTAGTTTCCATTTGAGATTATAGTCGAAATTTCTAAACTGTCTTTACGATAATAAGTGGATTTGCATCTCAAACGAATACAATATTACGGTGCAATATGCGGATGTATATATTGACATTTGTATATGAAGTTTGTTAGAAAGGAGAATGTTTTTATATTTCAAAGGAAATTTTTTTTTGGGTGAGCAGTTTTAATAACATCATCAGACAGGTTCTCAAGTTATATAGGTATCATTGTCGGACAAATTGTCTTGTGAAATGATGATATATTGATTAAAAGTGAATTTAAGTTCAGTTTTTACCAAAAGATGAGGTCAAGGGCTTAGATGGGTATAATCGATAGATAATCCAATATTTCCGGACCTCAATCATTCATGTCACTCGATTCATATATAAATGCATAGAAACACAGAGTGTAGCATGGTAGTTCAGTCCATTAGAATGCTGCGTACATGTAAGAGTTACCTCCCTTAAATTCTTCGCTTATCAAACGATCACCAACTATAATAATAATAATGAAGACTTTGTATAGCTCCTTATCTTTGGAATCTCTAAGCGCTTTGCAACATCTATATTGATATGACTACACTACAGAAAAACAAATTAAAAATCATGAAATTGAAAAACATATAAACATGCTAAAATCATATAAGATACAAAACATTATTAGGTCTCTAAGTTTGTTCCTGCTGTCGAACAAGGTGAGTTTTAAGAACAATCTAAAAAGAGACCACTGTGTATTTGTGTGTAAGTTCAATTATCAATTCGTTCCACATCGCTTGCCCCTGGTATGCAAAATAACGTTGTCCATATGACACATAGCACGTGATAGGAAAATACATATTACATAAATAGGACACAAGCAGTGTAGGTTTTGGAAGCTATCGAACACAGGGCTTTGTGTAACAAGGTGCCACTTCTGTTTCCATTGACTTCAATGTTAATGTTTTGTGAAATAGATATACTTTCTGTCTTCGTTATGCATATCACACACTGTCACAGAGACCAAATGTTTGATTGTTAATTGGCCAAGGACAAAACCATGTACTCCGTTGCATTTAAGAGGGATAACTTTGCTGGAACTAGCCAGGGCTAAGAGTTATCCAGTCACAACATAACCTGTTTCACCCAGGTGTCCCACATTCTAAAAAGATCATAACAACTATAAAGTATGATTTAGATACGAACTAACTTAATCTCACATGTTGCCAAAATTATTAATATTTTTTAAAGCCTAACAGTAAGTATAACTCTGACATAATGCATCGATTACAGTTAGTGTTGTTATTTATTTCTGAATGCAAGGTACCCTACGCTTTATGCTCCGCCTACCTGGGGTTGTACCACATGAACCTTTATACCTTTGGAAGCTATCGTCCACAGGACTTTAATCTTCAGTTATCAGTAGTTATATTATTGTGTGTATAGTATACCGTATATCATTAGCTAGATACTAGTGTATTCCAATGTTTTAAATCGAGTTTAGATTTTCTTTTCTGTTGCAGGTGATTTGACGACTCGTTTGTTCTTCTGTCTTGACTAGAGTATCAGAAACGAGCGAAAACAAAAATGTATTATCATATTCAAGAAATAATTTATTTCCGGAAAATGCACACGTGAACATTTACATGACAAGGTATAGTATTGTGAATACAAATCGGGAAACAGTCCATTAAGTACTTTTAAAAGTCAATTTATATAAGGTCCAATTAAATTCCAGTTGTTTTTCAAATAAATTCCAATATTGAATGTGATAATGTGCCCATATTTTCGAATGTTTTAAGGTATTAATGTTCTGTAATTTGCGTCAAGGTGATAACAATATCTTGATATATGACAATATTATAATCCAAAATTAGTTGTTAACAAAAGACAAAGTAAATGTCAAATGTCATTTTTGGCATAGTCAACCGAAAATATCCAAACCTTGAACATATGAACCAATTGTTTTATGTATATATAGGTAGGGGTCTCGTGTGGCCGAATGGTCCAAAGCCTCTCAGTTATGGATCACTGCCATCTCAACTTTGTCTCCGTGGTTTCGAGTCTCCGATTCGGCTAATGTGGATATGTGAGATAGCTTGGCAGTAGCTTCTCGTGGGTTGGTCATTCATTCCGTTTTTTTCCCCGTGTTGATCCTCCATCATTAATACTGGACGCCATGTATAGCCTATCGCGTGCTGAGCGATGGCGTTAAACCCCACAGAAACATAGTATTTATTGCTGGTTCTCTTAAACAAACAAGCTTATACTTTTAAAAAATAAAATGATTAACTATACTATATTTTTTCAAGATCAAATTATTTTGTTTATTATCTCTTGCTATATATTGATATTAATACGTTGAAGTTTGTAAAATCACCTATAAACCTGACCTAATTACTCGACTGAAAAGCTGACAGAAAGCTTCTAAAGTAATGTATTTCACGAACACACAGACGTGGTATCCGGTGTGTCCAAAATTAATACTTTGAACAGAATGTTTTTGTGACAATTGACATTGTTGAAATTGTAGGAAGTGAAGTGTGTTATTTTCGTTAGTCTGTTCAATGTGCTTTGCGTCAGTCATTGTGATGCTTGCTTTAAATGATTGGAAATGGCGAACATCATTGTACACTTAATAGTTTCAGATGATGAGTAGAAGGGAACTGCCATTCTCACCCCCTTTAATAATTTTGTTGAAGTATTGCTATTCACTTTTTGACGTAAAACTATAGGATGTATGTAGGAAAGTTCCTAATTCTTATATTTTGTTTCGCGCTTAAAATTACGCTCGGCTAAGTTGATGGGGTATTGTGGGTTTAGAATCTAGTATATAGTACATTAGGTGAGAAAAAATGTGTGAATGTTTGTTTCGGCTTTATTTTGTTTCTTGTGGTTTTGCTCTATTTATTCTGTTATGTATTAATTATTGTATTAACCTTTTCTGATGTGGTAGTGGGTAACACGGTTAAGAGGTAAGAATATGATTTCAATTTCTGTTTTACTTACAAATTGTAATTTTGAATGATAGTTTAGGGCATAAACGAGTACATTATGTTCGTTAACATAATTTTGTTGAAAATAGCATCAGAGGTTAATAATATTTAAACTAATTTGATACTACATTTCCTTAATTAAAAGATATAAAATTAGATTTTGTCGTGGGGTATAAATGAAATGATTTCCTGAATGAAAGAGCAATACAAAATGTTTTCCCAAATGACGATAGCAAACCTAAAAATGATACACACTTTATAAACAAAAAGTAACTAAAATATCAAAATATTTCATGGTGATAGAAGTGCAAATAAAAACATTAATTTTGCCTATATATCGTCAATTCCTATGAGTTCCTAAGTAAATGTATCTACTTCGTCCGAAAACAATATCGCGGTAAACGGGCTCATTGATATCATGGCCTTTTTTAAAGCAAAAGGTAGAATTCAGTTCAATATCTATATGGCTAGGTAGACGATATTAATATTGTCAACTGTTTCAATATTTATAATATTTATGTATTTGCTTGTATATCACTCGGGTATATTAAGTTATGATGCCTTCATCTTAAAATAATAAAATTTAACATGTCTTCCAACAAAATTGAAGCGAGAACCAGTACAAAAGTACACAAATACATTTAAACACCACGCGTGGGAATACACACTAATAACATAGGTGTATATGAGCCACACAATTGTTTTGAATTTCACATTGTTTTGCCATGAGGATCAACTCTTCTTGTCTTGTACTAACTCCAAGTTTGAGGTCTTTTTGGAATATCAATTAATACAGAAATTGTTTGCATTTATTTTATATAGTTTCTTTTTTGTTGCAAAGAATTTCTTTTAGCTGAAAAATAATATTTTCTTCTATAGATCTGTGAAAGTTTAATTTGTAGCAAACTCGAAGAACCTGGTCTTTCAGGTCCAAGCCGTGCGCAACCCATAACATAGTTTTTCTAGTTCCATCGGCTAGGATTACTACAATGTGCAATTGTTATTAATAAGAGTGGATGAGCATCGTATGCGTGAATATGTGCTTCGAATGGGAACTGAATATTTGCTTTATGTATGTATGTATGTATGTATGTATGTATGTATGTATGTATGTATGTATGTATGTATGTATGTATGTATGTATGTATGTATGTATGTATGTATGTATGTATGTATGTATGTGTGCTTGTGTGTGTGTGTTGATGTACGCATTCATGGATGTACGTCCGAAATATAGATATACTCAAGTTTTAAATGTCATCTCTCCGCTGAATAAACACATTGTAATATCTCCGCGTTTGATTTGAAGATGAAATTATGGTCTATATAGGTGATTGTTTTTAATATAATGATTGGATTTACATCTCAAACGATTACGATATTACCATGCAATATCCAGATGTATTGGTATGTGAAGATTGTAGAAAAGGAAAATGTTTTTATATTTCAATGGAATCATTTTTGTGAGTAGTTTCTGTGGCATCATCGGACATATTCTCAAGTTATTACGGTGACATTTATGGAGAAATAGTGTTGTGAAGTAATGCAAAGGTTGATTAAAAGTGTATTATAGTTCAGGTAATGGCAAAAGATGAGGTCAAATGTGACATGGGCATAGTCGATAGGATAACCCATTATCTCCGGACCTCAAACATACATGACATGCGAATCATATATAAATGTGTATAAACTCATAGCGTAGAATGTAAGTTTATTACATTTGAATACTGCGTGCATCGAATAGTTACCTCCCATAACTGCTACAAATACCTTACCATAGCCAACTATAAATAACACCTGATGGGATTATATGTTATATATAATAGGTCTACAGTAATGTGGGTTTTGAAATCTATCGAATATAGGAATTTAATCTACCGCTATCAGTAATTAGATTGTACCATTTTGTTGTACACTATCTAATTAGCTATCTACTCGTTCGTTACAATATGTTTCATTAAATCGAGGTTTGCAAATCTGACATGGTTTCCAGTTTGAAATTAGGTACTGATTACATTGATTGGCGTGATGAATAAACTTGCATTTTCTCCTAATATTTAACAGAATATTAACATGAAGTCTGTGGATGTAAATTTTCACCTTTATTTTTCAAGGTTGCATGAAATAGGAGACATACGTTTTGTATTTTGAAGAACCATGCAAGTGTTTCTTCTGACAGATAATGAGAAAATTATTAATATTAATTAGTAAAATTTATGTAGGATTGTTCATGTGAAACTATGTTATATTGTGTACAAATGAATTTTAGTTAAGTTGTAAACTATTTAGAAAGACGATGACAAATTTCAAAATTGGCATACCCAACCGAATATATCAAGATCTTAAATATCTGACCGAATACATACATATATCACTCTATACAGAGAACAGAAAAATAAATGAAGTAGAGCAACTGATATATTTGAAAAAATTTTTTTTTTAGTAAATGTATATGATGATGGTCTGTCTGTTTTAAAAAAAACGGCCGATATTCTCGTGCCTGTTACTTGCAGTTCCATCAGCGAGGATGGCTACAAACTGCACGTGTTATTAATAAGCATGAATGTGCAACGTATGTGTGCATATGTACTTAGAACTGGAATTATTTGCACAAAGTATGTATCCATGTATGTATATGTGTATATTTGTATGTATGTATGTATGTATGTATGTATGTATGTATGTATGTATGTATGTATGTATGTATGTATGTATGTATGTATGTATGTATGTATGTATGTATGTATTCATGTATGTATATGTGTATATGTGTATATTTGTATGTATGTATGTATGTATGTATGTATGTATGTATGTATGTATGTATGTATGTATGTATGTATGTATGTATGTATGTATGTATGTATGTATGTATTCATGTATGTATATGTGTATATTTGTTTGTATGTATGTATGTATATATGTATGTACGTATGTATGTATGTATGTATGTATGTATGTATGTATGTATGTATGTATGTATGTATGTATGTATGTATGTATGTATGTATTTATGTATGTATGTATGTATGTATGTATGTATGTATGTATTCATGTATGTATATATGTATATTTGTTTGTATGTATGTATGTATATATGTATGTACGTACGTATGTATGTATGTATGTATGTATATATGTATGTATGTATGTATGTATGTATGTATGTATGTATGTATGTATGTATGTATGTATGTATGTATGTATGTATGTATGTATGTATGTATGTATGTATCTATATATGTATATGTCATCTGTCCGCTGAATCAGGACATTTTAATATCTCTGCTCTTAGTTTCCATTTGAGATTTTAGTTAAAATTTCTAAACTGTCTTTAGGATAATAAGTGGATTTTCGTCTCAAACGAATACAATATTACGGTGCAATATGCGGATGTATATATTGAAATTTGTATATGAAGTTTGTTAGAAAAGAGAATGTTTTTATATTTCGAAGGAAATTTTTTTTTGGGTGAGCAGTTTTAATGGCATCATCATACAGGTTCTCAAGTTATATAGGTATCATTGTCGGATAAATTGTCTTGTGAAATGATGAAAGTGAATTTAAGTTCAGTTTATGGGAAAAGATGAGGTCAAGGTCTTACATGGGTATAATCGATAGATAACCCAATATTTCCGGACCTCAATCATTCATGTCACTCGATTCATATATAAATTTATAGAAACACAGAGTGTAGCATGGTAGTTCAGTCCATTAGAATGCTGCGTACATGTAAGAGTTACCTCCCTTAAATTCTACACTTATCAAACAATCACCAACTATAATAATAATAATGAAAACTTTGTATAGCTCCTTATCTTTAGAATCTCTAAGCGCTTTTCAACATCTATATTGATATGACTACACTACAGAAAAACAAATTAAAAATCATGAAATTGAAAAACATATAAACATGCTAAAAACATATAAGATACAAAACATTATTAGGTCTCTAAGTTTGTTCCTGCTGTCGAACAAGGTGAGTATTAAGAACAATCTAAAAGAGACCACTGTGTCTTTGTGTGTAAGTTCAATTGTCAATTCGTTCCACATCGCTTGCCCCTGGTATGCAAAATAACGTTGTCCATATGACACATAGCACGTGATAGGAAAATACATATTATATAAATAGGACTCAAGCAGTGTAGGTTTTGGAAGCTATCGAACACAGTGCTTTGTGTAACAAGGTGCCACTTCTGTTTCCATTGACCTCAATGTTAATGTTTTATGAAATAGGTATACTTTCTGTCTTCGTTATGCATATCACACACTGTCACAGAGACCAAATGTTCGATTGTTAATTGGCCAAGGACAAAACCATGTACTCCGTTGCATTTAAGAGGGATAACTTTGCTGGAACTAGCCAGGGCTAAGAGTTATCCAGTCACAACATAACCTGTTTCACCCAGGTGTTCCACATTCTAAAAATTTCATAACAACTATAAAGTATGATTTAGATACCAACTAACTTAATCTCACATGTTGCCAAGAGGCTTAACATTTTTTAAAGCCTAACAGTAAGTATAACTCTGACATAATGCATCGATTACAGTTAGTGTTGTTATTTATTTCTGAATGCAAGGTACCCTACGCTTTATGCTCCGCCTACCTGGGGTTGTACAACATGAACCTTTATACCTTTGGAAGCTATCGTCCACAGGACTTTAATCTTCAGTTATCAGTAGTTATATTATTGTGTGTATAATATACCATATATCATTAGCTAGATACTCGTGCGTTACAATGTTTTAAATCGAGTTTAGATTTTCTTTTCAGTTGTAGGTGATTTGACGACTCGTTTGTTCTTCTGTCTTGGCAAGAGTATCAGAAACGAGCAAAAACAAAAAATGTATTGTCATATTCAAGAAATAATTTATTTCCGGACAATGCAACCGTGAACATTAACATGACAAGGTATAGTATTTTGAACATAAATCGGGAAACCATTAAGTACTTTTTAAAGTCAAACTATATAAGGTCCAATTAAATTCTTTTTTTTAAAAATAAATTCCAATATTGAATGTGCTAATGAGCCTATATTCTCGAATGTTTTAAGGTATTAATGTTCTGTAATTTGCGTCAAGGTGCTAACAGTATTTTAATATATGACAATATTATAATCCAGGTTTAGTTGTTAAAAAAAGACAAAGAAACTGTCAAATGTCAGTTTTGGCATAGTCAACCGAAAATATCCAAACCTTGAACATATGATCGAATTGATATATGTATAAATAGATAGGGGTCCCGAGTGGCCGAATGGTCCAAAACCTCTCAGTTACGGATCACTGCCATGTCACCTTTGTCTCCGTGGTATTTTGCTTGTAGAATCTAATATAGTCCATAAGTTTAAAAAAAGTGTGTCAATGTTTGCTTCTGCTTGATTTTGTTTGTTCTGGTTTTGCTCTTTTTTTTCTGTTATGTATTAGTTATTGTATTAACCTTTTCTGATGCAATAATGGGTAACACGGTTAAGAGGTAAGAATATAAATTGTGTTGATTTCAATTTCTGTTTTTTCATATAAATTGTAAATTTGAATGACAGTTTAGAGCATAATGGAATAAATTGTGTTCATTAACATAATTTCGTTGAAAAAAGCATCACTGGTTAATAATATTTAAACTACTTTGATACTACATTTCATTCATTAAAATATATATAATTAGATCTAGTCGTGGGGAATAAATGAAATGATGTATTGAATGAAACAGCAATATAAAATGTTTCCACAAAAGACGATAGGAAACCTTAAAATGATACACACTTTATAGACAAAAAGTAACTGAGATATCAAAATATTACATGGTGAGAGAAGTGCAAATAAAAACATTAATTTTGCCTATATATCGTCAATTGCTACGAGTAACTAAGTAAATGTATCTACTTCGTTCGAAAACAAGATCACGGTATACGGGCACATTGATATCATGGTCTTTTTTCAAGCAAAATGTAGAATTCAGTTCAATAGCTATATGGCTAGGTAGACGATATCAATATTGTCAAATTTTGCAATGTTTATAATATTTATGTATTTTCTTGTATATCACTCGAGTAGATTAACTTATTATGTCTTCATCTTAAAATAGTAAAATTTAATATTTCTTCCAACAAAATTGAAGCGAAAACAAGTACAAAAGTACACAAATACATTTAAACACCACCCGTGGGAGTCCACACTTATAACATAGGTGTACACGAGTCACACAATTGTTTTGCATTTCACATCGTTTTGCCATGAGGATCCACTGTTCTTCTCATGTACTACCTCCGATTTTGAGGTGGTTTTTTAATATCAATTATTACAAATATTTTTTATATTTATTTTATATACTTTTAATCTTGTTACAAAGAATTTATTTTTGCTAAAAATTTATATCTTCTTCTATAGATCTGTGAAGGTTTAAATTGTAGCAGACTCGAAGAACCTGGTCTTTCATGTCCAAGCCGTGCGCAACCCATAACATTGTTTTTCTAGTCCCATCGGCGAGGATTCCTGCAATGTACACGTGTTATTAATAAGAGTGGATGAGCATCGTCTGTATGAATATGCGCTTGGAATTTGAACTGACTATTGGCTTTATGTATGTATGTATGTATGTATGTATGTATGTATGTATGTATGTATGTATGTATGTATGTATGTATGTATGTATGTATGTATGTGTGTGTCTGTGTGTATGTGTGTGTGTGTATGTATGCATGCATGCATGTATGTATGTTATGTATGCGTGTGAGCTTGTGTGTGTGCTTGTGTCTGTGCGTGTGCGTGTGTGTTTGTATGTGTTGATGTACGCATACATGGATGTACGTATGAAATCTAGATATACTCCTGTTTTAAACGTCATCTCTCCGCTGAATAAGCACTTTGTAATATCTCCGCTTTTGGTTTCAAGCTGAAATTATGGTCTATATAGGTGATTGTTTTTAATATAATGATTGAATTTACATCTCAAACGAATGCGGTATTATCATGGAATATCCAGATGAAAAATGTTCACATTGGTATATGAAGATTGTAGAAATGGAGAATGTTTTTATATTTCAATGGAATCATTTTTGTGAGCAATTTCTCTGGCATCATCGGACATGTTCTCAAGTTATTTCGGTGACAATTATGGAGAAATATTCTTGTGAAGTAATGCAAAGTTTGATTAAAACTGTATTTTAGTTCATGTAATGGCAAAAGATGAGGTCAAATGTGACATGGGCATAGTCGATAGGATAACCCATTATCTCCGGACCTCAAACATACATGACATGCGAATCATATATAAATGCTTATAAACGCATATAATAGAATGTAAGTTTATATAATTTGAATACTGCGTGCATCGAATAGTTACCTCCCATAACTTCTACAAATACCTTACCATAGGCAATTATATATAAGACCTGATGGGACTATACGTTATATATAATAGGTCTCCAATAGTGTGGGTTTTGAAAAATATTGAATATAGGAATTGAATCTACTGCTATCAGTAATTAGATTGTACTGTTTTTAGTGTACGCTATCTAATTAGCTAGCTATTCGTTCGTTATAATATGTTTAAATAAATAGAGTTTTGCAAATCTGACATGGTTTCGAGTTAGAAATTAGGAACTGATTACGTTGATTGCCGTGATGAATAAACCTGCATTTACTCCTAACGTTCAATAGAATATTAACATGAAGTCTGTAGATGTAAATTTTCATCTTTATTTTTCAAGGTTGTATGAAAAGGGAGGCATACGTTTTATATTTTGAAGAACCATGTAAGGGTTTCTTTTGACAGATAATCAGAAAATTATTTATATTAATTAGTAAAATGTATGTATGGTTGTTCACGCGAAACTATGTTAGGTTCCGTACAAATGAATTTTAGTTAACTTGTTAATTAATTACAAAGACGATGACAATTTTAATATTGGCATACCCATCCGAATATATCAAGATTTTCAATAACTGACCGAATACATACATATATCACCCTCTACAGAAAATAGGAAAACAAATGAAGCAGAGCAACTGATATATTTTAAAAATTAATTATTTTCTAGTAAATGTATATGATGAAGGTCTGTCTGTTTTAAAAAAAAAGAACGGCCGATATTGCCGTGCCTGTTAATTCATGTTGCATCTGCGAAGATGACTACAAACTGCACGTATAATTAATAAGCATGGATGTGTAACGGATGTGTGCATATGTACTTAGAATGGGAACTATTTGCACTAAGTACGCATCCATGTATGTATATGTGTATGCATGTATGTATGTATGTATGTATTGTGTGTGTGTGTGTGTGCGTGCGTGCGTGCGTGTGTGTGAGTGAGTGCGTGCTTGCGCGTGCGTGCGTTCGTGCGTTCGTGCGTGTGGGTATTTGTGTGTGTGTCTGTGCGTGCATGCTTGCTTGCTGATGGATATATCGATGGATGGATGGATGGATGGATGGATAGATGGATGGATGGATGGATGGATGGTTGGATGGATTTATGTATGTATGTATGTATGTATGTATGTATGTATGTATGTATGTATGTATGTATGTATGTATGTATGTATGTATGTATGTATGTATGTATGTATGTATGTGTGTGTGTGTGTGTGTGTGTGTGTGTGTGTGTGTATGCATGCATGCATGTATGTTTGTTTGTATGCGTGTGTGCTTGTGTGTGTGCTTGTGTCTGTGCGTATGTGTGTGTGTGTTGATATACGCATACATGGATGTACGTATGAAATATAGATATTATCCAGTTTTAAATGTCATCTCTCCGCCTGAACAAGCACTTTGTAATATCTCCGCTTTTGGTTTCAAGCTGAAATTATGGTCTATATAGGTGATTGTTTTTAATATAATGATTGAATTTACATCTCAAACGAATGCGGTATTATCATGGAATATCCAGATGAAAAATGTTCACATTGGTATATGAAGATTGTAGAAATGGAGAATGTTTTTATATTTCAATGGAATCATTTTTGTGAGCAATTTCTCTGGCATCATCGGACATGTTCTCAAGTTATTTCGGTGACAATTATGGAGAAATATTCTTGTGAAGTAATGCAAAGTTTGATTAAAACTGTATTTTAGTTCATGTAATGGCAAAAGATGAGGTCATGGGCATTGTCGATAGGATAACCCATTATCTCCGGACCTCAAACATACATGACATGCGAATCATATATAAATGCTTATAAACGCATATAATAGAATGTAAGTTTATATAATTTGAATACTGCGTGCATCGAATAGTTACCTCCCATAACTTCTACAAATACCTTACCATAGGCAATTATATATAAGACCTGATGGGACTATACGTTATATATAATAGGTCTCCAATAGTGTGGGTTTTGAAAAATATTGAATATAGGAATTGAATCTACTGCTATCAGTAATTAGATTGTACTGTTTTCAGTGTACGCTATCTAATTAGCTAGCTATTCGTTCGTTATAATATGTTTAAATAAATAGAGTTTTGCAAATCTGACATGGTTTCGAGTTAGAAATTAGGAACTGATTACGTTGATTGCCGTGATGAATAAACCTGCATTTACTCCTAACGTTCAATAGAATATTAACATGAAGTCTGTAGATGTAAATTTTCATCTTTATTTTTCAAGGTTGTATGAAAAGGGAGGCATACGTTTTATATTTTGAAGAACCATGTAAGGGTTTCTTTTGACAGATAATCAGAAAATTATTTATATTAATTAGTAAAATGTATGTATGGTTGTTCACGCGAAACTATGTTAGGTTCCGTACAAATGAATTTTAGTTAACTTGTTAATTAATTACAAAGACGATGACAATTTTAATATTGGCATACCCATCCGAATATATCAAGATTTTCAATAACTGACCGAATACATACATATATCACCCTCTACAGAAAATAGGAAAACAAATGAAGCAGAGCAACTGATATATTTTAAAAATTAATTATTTTCTAGTAAATGTATATGATGAAGGTCTGTCTGTTTTAAAAAAAAAGAACGGCCGATATTGCCGTGCCTGTTAATTCATGTTGCATCTGCGAAGATGACTACAAACTGCACGTATAATTAATAAGCATGGATGTGTAACGGATGTGTGCATATGTACTTAGAATGGGAACTATTTGCACTAAGTACGCATCCATGTATGTATATGTGTATGCATGTATGTATGTATGTATGTATTGTGTGTGTGTGTGTGCGTGCGTGCTTGCGTGCGTGCGTGCGTGTGTGTGAGTGAGTGCGTTAGTGCGTGTGGGTATTTGTGTGTGTGTCTGTGCGTGCATGCTTGCTTGCTGATGGATATATGGATGGATGGATGGATGGATGGATGGATGGATGGATGGATGGATGGATGGATTTATGTATGTATGTATTTATGTATGTATGTATGTATGTATGTATGTATGTATGTATGTATGTATGTATGTATGTATGTATGTATGTATGTATGTATGTATGTATGTATGTATGTATGTATGTATGTATGTATGTATGTATGTATGTCTGTATGTATGCATGCATGCATGCGTGTGTGTGTGTGTGTGTGTGTGTGTGTGTGTATGTATGCATGCATGCATGTATGTTTGCTTGTATGCGTGTGTGCTTGTGTGTGTGCTTTTGTCTGTGCGTATGTGTGTGTGTGTGTGTGTTGATATACGCATACATGGATGTACGTATGAAATATAGATATTATCCAGTTTTAAATGTCATCTTTATTTTTCAAGGATGTATGAAAAGGGAGGCATACTTATTGTACTTTGAGGAACCATGTAAGGGTTTCTTATGTATGTATGTATGTATGCATGCATGCATGCATGCATGCATGCATGCATGCATGCATGCATGTATGTATGTATGTATGTATGTATGTATGTATGTATGTATGTATGTATGTATGTATGTATGTATGTATGTATGTATGCATGCATGCATGCATGCATGCATGCATGCATGCATGTATGTATGTATGTATGTATGTAGTATGTATGTATGTTATGTATGTATTATATGTTTGTATGTATGTATGTATGTATGTATGTATGTATGTATGTATGTATGTATGTATGTATGTATGTATGTATGTATGTATGTATGTATGTATGTATGTATGTATGTATGTATGTATGTATGTATGTATGTATGTATGTATGTATTCATGCATGCACATTTAAACACCACCCGTGGGAGTCAACACTAATAACATAGGTGTATACGCGCCACACAATTGTTTTGCATTTCACATCGTTTTGCCATGATGATCCACCGTTCTTGTCTTGTACTAACTCCAATTTTGATGTGTTTTTGGAACATCAGTTAACACAAATATATTTTGTATTTATTTTATTTAGTTTCTATCTTGCTACAAAGAATTTCGTGTTGCTAACAATTTATATTTTCTTCTATAGATCTGTGAAGGTTTAAATTGTAGTAAACTCGAAGAATCTTTTCTTTCAGTTCCAAGTCGTGCGCAACCCACACCGTTGTTTTTCCAGTTCCATCGGCGAGGATTCGTACAATGTGCACGTGTTATTAATAAGAGTGGATGAACATCGTATGCGTGAATATGCGCTTAGAATGGGAACTGACTATTATCTTTATGTATGTATGTATGTATGTATGTATGTATGTATGTATGTATGTATGTATGTATGTATGTATGTATGTATGTATGTATGTATGTATGTATGTATGTATGTATGTATGTATGTATGTATGTATGTATGTATGTATGTATGCATGCATGTATGTATGTATGTATGTATGTATGTTATTTATGCGTGTGAGCTTGTGTGTGTGCTTGTATATGTGCGTGTGCGTGTGTGTTTGTATGAGTTGATGTACGCATACATGGATGTACGTATGAAATATAGATATGCTCCAGTTTTTAATGTCCTCTCCACCTGAATAAGCACATTCTAATATTTACGCTTTTGGTTTCAAGTTGAAATTATAGTTTATATAGGTGATTGTTTTTAATATAATGATTGGATTTACATCTCAAACGAATACGATATTATCATGCAATATCCAGGTGAAAAATTTTCACATTGGTATGTGAAGGTTGTAAAAATACATGATCGGACATGTTCTCAAGTTATTTCGGTGATTAAAAAAGTATAATTTAGTTCAGGTAATGGCAAAAGATGAGGTCAAATGTGACATGGACATAGTCGATAGGATAACCCATTATCTCCGGACCTCAAACGTACATGACATGCGAATAATATGTAAATGCTTATAAACGCATTGCGTAGAATGTAAGTTTATATAATTTGAATTCTCCGTGCATCGAATAGTTACCTCCCATAACTTCTACAAATACCTTACCATAGGCAACTATAAATAACACCTGATGAGAATATACGTTATATATAATAGGTCTCCAATAGTGTGGGTTTTGAAATCTATCGAATATAGGAAATGAATCTACCGCTATCAGTAATTAGATTGTACTGTTCTTAGTGTACCCTATCTAATTAGCTAGATATTCGTTCATTACAATATGTTTAAATAAATCGAGTTTTGCAAATCTGACTTTGTTTTGAGTTTGGATTTAGGTCCTGATTACGTTGATTTGTGTGATGAATAAACTTGCATTTACTATTAATATTTAATAGAATATTACCATGAAGTCTGTAGATGTAAATTTTCACCTTTATTTGTCAAGGTTATATGAAAAAGGAGACATATGTTTTGTATTATGAAGAACCATGGGTTTCTTCTGACAGATAATCAGAAAATTATTAATATTAATGAGAAAAATTTATGTAGGGTTGTTCACGTGAAACTATGTTAGGTTAAGTACAAATGAATTTTATTTCAGTTGTTAACTAATTACAAAGACGATGACAAATTTCAATATTGCATACACAACCGAATATATCAAGATCTTCAATATCTGACCGAATACATACATTTATCACTATCTACACAGAATAGGTAAATAAATGAAGTAGAGCAACTGATATATTTGAAAAATTATTTTTTTTTCTAGTAAATGTATATGATGAATGTTTGTCTGTTTCAAAAAAAGATCGGCCGATATTCCGGTGCCTGGTATTTATAGCTAAATCTGCGGGGATGCCTACAAACTGCAGGTGTTATTAATAAGCATGGATGTGCATCGTATATATGCATATGTACTTGGAATGGGAGCTATTTGCACTAAGAATGTATCCATATGTGTATATGTGTATATTTGTATGTATGTATGTATGTATGTATGTATGTATGTATGTATGTATGTATGTATGTATGTATGTATGTATGTATGTATGTATGTATGTATGTATGTATGTATGTATGTATGTATGTATGCATGCATGCATCCATGCATGCATGCATGCATGCATGCATGCATGCATGTATGTATGTATGTATGTATGTATGTATGTATGTATGTATGTATATATGTATGTATGTATGTATATATGTATGTATGTATGTATGTATGTATGTATGTATGTATGTATGTATGTATGTATGTATGTATGTATGTATGTGCATGTGTGTATGTATGTACGTATGTATGTATGTATAAATGTATGTGTGTGTGTCTGTGTGTTTTTGTGTGTGTGCGTGCGTTCGTGCGCTTGTATGTATGTATATATGTATGTATGTATATATGTATGTATGTATGTATGTATGTATGTATGTATGTATGTATTTATGGATGGATGGATGGATGGATGGATGGATGGATGGATGGATGGATGGATGGATGGATGGATGGATGGATGGATTGATGGATGGATGAATTGATGGATGTATGATGTATGTGTGTGTGTTTGTGTGTGTGTGCGTGCGTGCATGCGGATGTATGTATGAATGAATGTATGAAAGTGTGTATGTATGTATATCTATGTATGTATGTATGTATGTATGTATGTATGTATGTATGTATGTATGTATGTATGTATGTATGTATGTATGTATGTATGTATGTATGTATGTATGTATGTATGTATGTATGTATGTATGTATGTATGTATGTATGTATGTTTTTAGGTAGGTAGGTAGGTAGGTATGTATGTATGTATGTATGTATGTATGTATGCATGTATGTATGTGTGTGTATGTATGTATGTGTGCTTGATTGTGTTCGTACGCGTACATGCATATATGTACGTAATATATGCACCAGATTTATATCATCTGTCCGCTGAATAAGTACATTTTAATATCTCTTCTCTTAGGTTCCATTTGAGATTATAGTCGAAATATCTTAACTATGTTTAGGATAATAAGTGGATTTGCGTCTAAAGCGAATACAATAGTACTTTGCAATATCCGGATGTAAATATTTGTATATGAAAGTTTGTTATAAAAGGAGAATTTTTTCATATTACGAATGACACATTGTTTTGTGTGAGCTGTTTTAATGACATAATCAGACAGGTTCTCATGTTATATAGGTATCATTGTCGGATAAATTGTCTTGTGAAATGATGATATATTCATTAAAAGTGAATATAAGTTCAGTTTATAGCAAAAGATGAGGTCCAGGGCTTAGATTGGCACAATCGATAGATAACACAGGATTTCCGGACCTCAATGATTCATGACACTCGATTCATATATAAATGCACAGAAACGCAGAGTGTAGCATGATAGCTCATACTATTAGAATGCTGCATACATGTAAGAGTTATCTCCCTTCAAATCTACCATTATCAAACGAATACCATCTATAATAATAATAATTAGAACATTGTATAGCTCCTTATCTTTGGAAACTCTAAACGCTTTGCAACATCTATAATCATATGACTACACTACAGAAAAGCAAATAAAAAAACCATGAAATTGAAAAACATATAAACATTCTATAAAGATATGATACAAAACATTATTAGGTCTCTAAGTTTGTTCCTGCAGTCGAACAAGGCGAGTTTTAAGAACAGTCTAAAAAGAGACCACTGTGTCTTTGTGTGTAATTTCAATGGGCAATTTGTTCCACATCGCCGTCCCCTGGTATGCAAAATAACGTTGTCCATATGACACATAGCACGTGATGGGAAAATACATATGATATAAATAGGACTCAAGCAGTGAAAGTATTGGAAGCTATCGAACACAGGTCTTTGTGTAACAAGGTACCAATTCTGTTTCCATTGACCTAAATGTTAATGATTTGTGAAATAGATATACTTCCTGTCTTCGTTATGCATATCACACACTGTCACAGAGAACAATCTTAGATTGTTAATTGGCCAAGGACAAAACCATATACTCTGTTGCAATTAAGAGGGATAACTTAGCTGGAACTAGCCAGGGCTAAGAGTTATCCAGTCACAACAGAACCAGTTTCACCCAGGTGTACCACATTCTAAACAAATCATAACAACTATAAAGTATTATTTAGATACGAACTAACATAATTTCACATGTTGCCAAGAGGCTTAACACTTTTTAACAGTAAGTATTACTCTGACATAATGTATCGATTACAGTTAGTGTTGTTATTTATTTCTGAATGCAAGGTACCCTACACTTTACGCTCCACCTACCTGGGGTTGTACAACATGAACCTTTATACCTTTGGAAGCTATCGTCCACAGGACTTTAATCTTCAGTTATCAGTAGTTATATTATTGTGTGTATAGTATACCGTATATCATTAGCTAGATACTCGTGCGTTCCAATGTTTTAGATTTTCTTTTCTGTTGCAGGTGATTTGACGACTCGTTTGTTCTTCTGTCTAGACAAGAGTATCAGAAACGAGCAAAAACAAAAATGTATTGTCATATTCAAGAAATAATTTATTTCCGGACAAAGCAACCGTGAACATTAACATGACAAGGTATAGTACTTTGAATATAAATCGGGAAACCATTAAGTACTTTTAAAAGTCAAACTATATAAGGTCCAATTAAATTCTTTTTTTCTAAATAAATTTTTTCTAAACAACTATAAAGTATGATTTAGATACGAACTAACCTAATCTCACATGCTGCCAAGAGGCTTAACATTTTTTAAATCCTAACACAAAGTATAACTCTGACATAATTTATCGTTTACAGTTAGTGTTGTTCTTTATTTCTGATTACAATGTACCCTACACTTCATGCTCCGCCTACCTGGGGTTGTACAACATGAACCTTTATACCTTTGGAAGCTATCGTCCACAGGACTTTAATCTTCAGCTATCATTAGTTATATTATTCTGTTCATAGTATACCGTATATCATTAGCTAGATACTCGTGCGTTACAATGTTTTTAGTCGAGTTTAGATTTTCTTTTCTGTTGTAGGTGATTTGACGACTCGTTTGTTCATCTGTCTTGACAAGAGTATCAGAAACGAGCGAAAACAAAACTGTATTGTCATATTCAAGAAATAATGTATTTCCGGACAATGCACACGTGAACATTAACATGAAAATGTATATTAGTGTGAATACAAATCGGGAAACAGTCAATTAAGCACTTTTAAATGGCAAAGATCCAATTAAAGTCTAGTTGTTTTTCAAATAAATTCCAATATTGAATGTGATAATGTGCCCTTATTCTCTAATGTTTTAAGGTATTAATGTTTTGTAATTTGCGTCAATGTGCTAACAGTATTTTGATATATGACAATATTATAATCCAATTTTAGTAGTTAACAAAAGACAAAGAAAATGTAAAATGTCATTTTGGGCATAGTCAACCGAAAATATCCAAACCATGAACATATGAACCAAATGATATATGTATATACATATATATATATATATATATAGGTATGGGTCCCGAGTGGCCGAATGGTCCAAAGCCTCTCAGTTACGGATCACTGCCATTTCACCTTTGTCTCCGTGGTTTCGAGTCTCCGATTCGGCTAATGTGGATATGTGAGATAGCTTGGCAGTAGCTTCTCGTGGGTTGTTGGTTCATTCCATTTTTTTTGCCGGGTTTTTCCTCCACCATTAATGTTGGCCGCCATGTATAGCCTTTCGCGTGATGAACAATGGCGTGAAAACCCACAAAAACATCGTATTCATTGCTGGTTCTCTTAAACAAACTAGCTTATACTTTTAAAAAATAAAATGATTGTCTATACTCTATTTTTTCAAGATCGTGTTATTTTGTTTAATATCTCTTGCTATATATTGATATTAATACGTTGAAGCTTGTAAAATCACCTATAAACCTGACCTAATTACTCGACTGAAAAGCTGACAGAAAGCTTCTAAAGTAATGTATTTCTCGAAAACACAGACGTGGTATCCGGTGTGTCCAAAATTAATACTTTGAACAGAATGTTTTTGTGACAATTGACATTCTTCAAATTTTAGGCATTGAAGTGTTTTATTTTCGTTACGGCTAAAACACGGTATTGGTGCTGAGAGTAGTCTCACTCACGTAAAAAATTGAAATGTTTGATAGAACATTCCAATGAAGCTCATTATATACCCTAGGGTGTCCCCATGTCAGATCAAGTTAGATTTAGCTTGAACATGCATGCGATTTTGTTTAACCATTATTTCAATTCTGTGGTATAACAACAGTTACAGACACTACTCTTGGTGTATAACATGCAAGAAAAACAGCATGAAAACTTTAAAACTTTATTTTTTTTCACAGTAACATCAGTAACAGGATATCAACATTTAAAGTAAACAACATAACTGGAAGTGGTAAACAACTTAATAACAAAATCAAAACATCTATGACAAAGGTATCACTTAGAAAAAAACCTAACCATGAAACTTTTGCATAACAAACATAAAAGACATAGAATAATCTTATTTAGGCATTTATCTAACACCAAGAAGAATATTTAAACAAACAAAATCATTAATACTGGCCAAAAGTATTGCAAACTTCCATAAGAGTCAGAAGTACATTGTCCATAAAATTGGTTACAGACACTACAAAACTATAGCATTTCAATACAGCTGCAGAACCATACATATCTCCATAAAATTCACTTCAAAAATAATTCTACATGAAAAAATCTCCATTTTCTTTCACTGCTTTTTTTACATTTGTTAGTGCCTCACTTTTTAGGGCCACGTTACAGCACTTTTGGCATAAGCATGATCTTCTGCTTGTTTCAGACACCTTTTTAACATTCACTGGTTTCAATTTAGAAAATGAAGTTAATCCTATTTTGTGACTAGGGTTCCTTAACTTGTACTCTTTATAGGCTTCTTCTAATGTCATAGTCATCACATGTTTTTGAAGTATTTCTTTTTGACCACCTTTTCTTACTTTCACAGTTTCACGTTTATTAGGCACTTCCCTACTGATTTCTGGACTTTTTCAGATTTCTTTAATGGAGAGTTAAGTGCATCCTTTCTTCTTTTTTTTGTTTCGTCTCCCACCATGTAGAACTAGGTTTTTGCCCTTTCACTGATACTTTGAAATACTTTTTTAGTCTGTGTCTTTTATATTTCTTCAGTAATGCGTCACAAATGATGTTGTATGCATGTTTCTTTGCACCCCCTTTCCTTGTTTTCACTTCTGAAATGCTCTCTGACACAGATTGTATAACAGTATCTGTCAATTCAAGTTTTTTTTCTGCAATCTGGTGTCATTATCATTTTATTCCTATTTAGAAACTTTGATGTTGATGGAGATTCAATTAATTTACTTATGATGACTGCTTTTCTCTTTGGGATATTTGGTAATACTTCCTTTACCTTTTTTAATTGTCTGTACAGAGTTGCTTTAGGTAACACTTTATTCATTGGTGAATCTCTGGCTGACCCAGTATTTCCTATTTCACAATCAGTCTGAATACACTCTTGCTGTATACTTTCATTCAGTTTGATACGCATTCTCCATGCTTGGGTTCTTTTCACAGCTTCTTTTTTCTTTCTACTTAATTCAGAAGTTTTCGGACTTCTTAAATCAACACTCTTATTAACCGATAATTCCAGGGCTGCTTTTTCTTTCTATTTCTGGCGATACCTTTTCATTTCTTCACGTTTTTTCCTGCTTAATTCTTGTTGAAGATTTGAATCGGAATGTGATTGCTGTTTTTTTAGTAGTCCTGCATCTTTTCTTCTTTCTCTATCAACCCTTTTTAGCTCCTCATGTTTCGCCTTATTTTCCCTCTGTTTTTTTCTCCAGGCTTGTACCTTTAGCCTCGTCTTCTCCCTTCTAGCTTTAATCTTCTGTTCATCTTCTTCTGGCTTATCTTTGCTTCCTAAAAACAAACAACTTCATTCTCATTTTTGTTCCTCTATGTATACGGATGAAATTTAGACTTTACAAAACATACTTGTAATGAGTATGCTTTCATACATAAGCAAACTGGAATAACCTGTAGATTCTTAAAGAAAAGTATCTGATTGAAAAAGAAATAGCATAAAACCTGATGATTATTCAATGTTCTAGCATTTACAATGATTGCACACTTTCCTTAATAATGTAAACAACAGTCGGGTCAATTCACATGTCTAGTAGTGTCTGTAACCATTTGACAATATCAGCAATGTATCCAATACTAAGTCTGAGCTCATTGAATTCTCATAATATTTCTGTTTGAATTTACTAGTCTAATGATATGGAATGCAAAAATACTCAGTTTCAATTGCATATTATAAGAAATCACTGAAAATGTTGCCTGTTATCAGAAATCTAGATGAAAGAAACTATAAATATACCAAAATATTACAAATTGCAGACAGACAATATGTCAAAATTTAGCCTTACACATCAATACTGTAATAGGAAACATAATTTGGCTTCATTTTTTTTTAAAAAACAGGGATAAAGTCATAGACAGTATAAAAAGGGGATATTGGTTACAGACACTACAATTTAAGAGTGTGGTTTACCAATTCAATACAAACTTACCAGAGTTGTTCCCAGAGGTTTGCTTTTGTCGTCTTCCCATGTCTTAGGGATGTACCATGGTAAAGAACAGAAAAAGTAATTAGGCAGCTTCTTCTAGGATAAGAAATTCAGGTTACATTGTCTTGTAGTAAATTACTCAAACAGACAGTGCTGCAAGACTGATGCAATATTCAATCAAGAGAGTTATTGCATCACTTTTTTGCTCTTGGCTGCAGAGGTAAATAGATGATGCAACATTACATCACATAAGATGGAACTTTCTATTGAGAAAAACAATGTTTTAATGACAAGTAGAACAATACTTTTGTCTTTCATTTTTATACCTGTTTGTGTAGTGTCTGTAACTTTTTTTATTGAGTTGCTGTTTTTTAATGGTACAATACAGCACCACCAATTTTGGCCAACTTGGACATCACATGGATACACATGAGCCTTTGTAGGATTTATACTTTTCCATAATGAAACAACAAAATTATTGCCATATAAACTTGTAAAGGTTACAGACACTACAAAATTTAGAACTGGAAAGTTTGACAAAGAACAAGCTCTCATTCGAATATCTTGGCTAGCCATGTGATTTAAATGGTTTTACTACTTATTATAATATAAAGTCGAGTTCTAGATGTCAATAAAAGTTATAATGAATGTTATTTTGTACAAAATGTTGGCATATAACAACAGATTAGTGTTTGAATTTCAGTGTTGAAACAAAACTTCTACTGACGGTATTTTGCTTATAAAATCCATAATATTTTACCGATTTCTTTAATTCAAGAAGCAATATTTGCAGGATAGAATTCCGTATAAAACCAGACCAATAAATGCATAATTTCAGTATGATATTTAGAGAATTCTCTATTTTATATTCAAGCTTTTTCGAGTGAGACTACATAACGCTCAAAAATGGCCATTTTTATAGCTTGTTTTTATGCATATCTCAACAATGGGTTACACTAACCTCTTGAAATTTTCAAGAAAGTAAGAGAGATATATGCCAGGCTTACCAATCTTTAAAATTGGTTCATATCTTGTTTAATTTTTCTATTTCATGCATATAACATGAAAATTCCTTTATCAGCGCCAATACCGTGTTTTAGCCGTTAGTCTGTTCGATGTGCTTTGCATTAGCTAGTGTGATGCTTACTTTAAATGATCATAAATGCCGAACATCATAGTGCACTGAATTGCTTGAGATGAGATCTAGAAGGGAACTGCCAATCTCACCCCCTATAATAATTTCGTTGAAATATTATTATTCACTATTTGACTTAAAAATATAGGATGTATGTAGGAAAGTGCCTACTTCTTATATTTTGTTAAGTGCTTAAATTTACGCTCGGCTTAGTTGATGGGGTATTGTGCGTGTAGAATCTAATATAGTCCATTAAGTTTAATAAAATGTGTTAATGTTTTTCTCGGCTTGATTTTGTTTGTTCTGGTTTTGCTCTATTTTTTTCTGTTATGTATTAGTTATTGTATTTAACCTTTTCCGATGTAATAATGGGTAACACGGTTAAGAGGTGAGAATATAAATTGTGTTGATTTCAATTTCTGTTTTACATATAAATAGTAATTTTGAATGACAGTTTAGAGCAAAAAGGAGTACATTATATTCGTTAACATAATTTTGTTGAGAATAGCATCACTGGTTAATAATATTTAAACTACTTTGATACTATATTTCCTTAATTAAAATATATATAATTACATTTTGTCGTGGGGTATAAATGAAATGATTTCATGAATGTAACAGCAATACAAAATGTTTTTCTAAATGACGATGGCCAACCTTAAAATGATACACAATTTATAGACAAAAAATAACTAAGATATCAAAATATTTCATGGTGAGAGAAGTGCAAATAAAACATTTATTTTGCCTATATATCGTCAATTGCTACGAGTTACTAAGTAAATGTATCTTCTTCGTCAGAGAACAATATCGCGTTAAACGGGCACATTTATATCATGGTCTTTTTGAAAGCAAAATGTAGAATTCAGTTCAATAGCTATATGGCTATTTAGACGACATTAATTTTGTCAAATTTTGCAATGTTTATAATATTTATGTATTTGCTTGTATATCACTCGGGTAGATTAAGTTATGATGTCTTCATCTTAAAATAATAAAATTTAACATGTCTTCCTAAAAAATTGAAGCGAGAACCAGTACAAAAGTACACAAATACATTTAAATACCACGCGTGGGAGTCCACACTAATAACATAGGTGTATACGAGCCACACAATTGTTTTTGAATTTCACATTGTTTTGCCATGAGGATCAACTGTTCTTGTCTTGTACTAACTCCAAGTTTGAGGTGTTTTTGGAATATCAATTAATACATAATATTTTTGTATTTATTTTATATAGTTTCTATTTTGTTGCAAAGAATTTCTTTTAGCTATAAATCAATATTTTCTTCTATAGATCTGTGAAAGTTTAATTTGTAGCAAACTCGAAGAACCTGGTCTTTCAGGTCCAAGCCGTGCACAACCCATGACATAGTTTTTCTAGTTCCATCGGCGAGGATTCCTACAATGTGCAATTGTTATTAATAAGAGTGGATGAGTATCGTATGCGTGAATATGTGCTTCGAATTGGAACTGAATATTTGCTTTATGTATGTATGTATGTATGTATGTATGTATGTATGTATGTATGTATGTATGTATGTATGTATGTATGTATGTATGTATGTATGTATGTATGTATGTATGTATGTATGTATGTATGTATGTGTGCTTGTGTGTGTGTGTTGATGTACGCATTCATGGATGTACGTCCGAAATATAGATATACTCAAGTTTTAAATGTCATCTCTCCGCTGAATAAGCACATTGTAATATCTCCGCGTTTGATTTGAAGATGAAATTATGGTCTATATAGGTGATTGTTTTTAATATAATGATTGGATTTACATCTCAAACGATTACGATATTACCATGCAATATCCAGATGTATTGGTATGTGAAGATTGTAGAAAGGGAAAATGTTTTTATATTTCAATGGAATCATTTTTGTGAGTAGTTTCTGTGGCATCATCGGACATATTCTCAAGTTATTACGGTGACATTTATGGAGAAATAGTGTTGTGAAGTAATGCAAAGGTTGATTAAAAGTGTATTATAGTTCAGGTAATGGCAAAAGATGAGGTCAAATGTGACATGGGCATAGTCGATAGGATAACCCATTATCTCCGGACCTCAAACATACATGACATGCGAATCATATATAAATGTGTATAAACTCATAGCGTAGAATGTAAGTTTATTACATTTGAATACTGCGTGCATCGAATAGTTACCTCCCATAACTGCTACAAATACCTTACCATAGCCAACTATAAATAACACCTGATGGGATTATATGTTATATATAATAGGTCTACAGTAATGTGGGTTTTGAAATCTATCGAATATAGGAATTTAATCTACCGCTATCAGTAATTAGATTGTACCATTTTGTTGTACACTATCTAATTAGCTATCTACTCGTTCGTTACAATATGTTTCATTAAATCGAGGTTTGCAAATCTGACATGGTTTCCAGTTTGAAATTAGGTACTGATTACATTGATTGGCGTGATGAATAAACTTGCATTTTCTCCTAATATTTAACAGAATATTAACATGAAGTCTGTGGATGTAAATTTTCACCTTTATTTTTCAAGGTTGCATGAAATAGGAGACATACGTTTTGTATTTTGAAGAACCATGCAAGTGTTTCTTCTGACAGATAATGAGAAAATTATTAATATTAATTAGTAAAATTTATGTAGGATTGTTCATGTGAAACTATGTTATATTGTGTACAAATGAATTTTAGTTAAGTTGTAAACTATTTAGAAAGACGATGACAAATTTCAAAATTGGCATACCCAACCGAATATATCAAGATCTTAAATATCTGACCGAATACATACATATATCACTCTATACAGAGAACAGAAAAATAAATGAAGTAGAGCAACTGATATATTTGAAAAAAAAATTTTTTTAGTAAATGTATATGATGATGGTCTGTCTGTTTTAAAAAAAAAACGGCCGATATTCTCGTGCCTGTTACTTGCAGTTCCATCAGCGAGGATGGCTACAAACTGCACGTGTTATTAATAAGCATGAATGTGCAACGTATGTGTGCATATGTACTTAGAACTGGAATTATTTGCACAAAGTATGTATCCATGTATGTATATGTGTATATTTGTATGTATGTATGTATGTATGTATGTATGTATGTATGTATGTATGTATGTATGTATGTATGTATGTATGTATGTATGTATGCATGCATGTATGTATGTATGTATGTATGTATGTATGTATGTATGTATGTATGTATGTATGTATGTATGTATGTATGTATGTATGTATGTATGTATGTATTCATGTATGTATGTATTCATGTATGTATATGTGTATATGTGTATGTATGTATGTATGTATGTATGTATGTATGTATGTATGTATGTATGTATGTATGTATGTATGTATGTATGTATGTATGTATGTATGTATGTATGTATGTATGTATGTATGTATGTATGTAAGTATGTACTCATGTATGTATATGTGTATATTTGTTTGTATGTATGTATGTATATATGTATGTACGTACGTATGTATGTATGTATGTATATATGTATGTGTGTATGTATGTATGTATGTATGTATGTATGTATGTATGTATGTATGTATGTATGTATGTATGTATGTATCTATATATGTATATGTCATCTGTCCGCTGAATCAGGACATTTTAATATCTCTGCTCTTAGTTTCCATTTGAGATTTTAGTCGAAATTTCTAAACTGTCTTTAGGATAATAAGTGGATTTTCGTCTCAAACGAATACAATATTACGGTGCAATATGCGGATGTATATATTGAAATTTGTATATGAAGTTTGTTAGAAAGGAGAATGTTTTTATATTTCGAAGGAAAAAATTTTTTGTGTGAGCAGTTTTAATGGCATCATCATACAGGTTCTCAAGTTATATAGGTATCATTGTCGGATAAATTGTCTTGTGAAATGATGAAAGTGAATTTAAGTTCAGTTTATGGGAAAAGATGAGGTCAAGGTCTTACATGGGTATAATCGATAGATAACCCAATATTTCCGGACCTCAATCATTCATATCACTCGATTCATATATAAATTTATAGAAACACAGAGTGTAGCATGGTAGTTCAGTCCATTAGAATGCTGCGTACATGTAAGAGTTACCTACCTTAAATTCTACACTTATCAAACGATCACCAACTATAATAATAATAATGAAAACTTTGTATAGCTCCTTATCTTTAGAATCTCTAAGCGCTTTTCAACATCTATATTGATATGACTACACTACAGAAAAACAAATTAAAAATCATGAAATTGAAAAACATATAAACATGCTAAAAACATATAAGATACAAAACATTATTAGGTCTCTAAGTTTGTTCCTGCTGTCGAACAAGGTGAGTATTAAGAACAATCTAAAAGAGACCACTGTGTCTTTGTGTGTAAGTTCAATTGTCAATTCGTTCCACATCGCTTGCCCCTGGTATGCAAAATAACGTTGTCCATATGACACATAGCACGTGATAGGAAAATACATATTATATAAATAGGACTCAAGCAGTGTAGGTTTTGGAAGCTATCGAACACAGTGCTTTGTGTAACAAGGTGCCACTTCTGTTTCCATTGACCTCAATGTTAATGTTTTATGAAATAGGTATACTTTCTGTCTTCGTTATGCATATCACACACTGTCACAGAGACCAAATGTTCGATTGTTAATTGGCCAAGGACAAAACCATGTACTCCGTTGCATTTAAGAGGGATAACTTTGCTGGAACTAGCCAGGGCTAAGAGTTATCCAGTCACAACATAACCTGTTTCACCCAGGTGTTCCACATTCTAAAAATTTCATAACAACTATAAAGTATGATTTAGATACCAACTAACTTAATCTCACATGTTGCCAAGAGGCTTAACATTTTTTAAAGCCTAACAGTAAGTATAACTCTGACATAATGCATCGATTACAGTTAGTGTTGTTATTTATTTCTGAATGCAAGGTACCCTACGCTTTTTGCTCCGCCTACCTGGGGTTGTACAACATGAACCTTTATACCTTTGGAAGCTATCGTCCACAGGACTTTAATCTTCAGTTATCAGTAGTTATATTATTGTGTGTATAGTATACCATATATCATTAGCTAGATACTCGTGCGTTACAATGTTTTAATCGAGTTTAGATTTTCTTTTCTGTTGTAGGTGATTTGACGACTCGTTTGTTCTTCTGTCTTGACAAGAGTATCAGAAACGAGCGAAAACAAAAATGTATTATCATATTCAAGAAATAATTTATTTCCGGAAAATGCACACGTGAACATTTACATGACAAGGTATGGTATTGTAAATACAAATCGGGGAACAGTCCATTAAGTACTTTTAAAAGTCAATTTATATAAGGTCCATTAAAATTCCAGTTGTTTTTCAAATAAATTCCAATATTGAATGTGATAATGTGCCCATATTCTCGAATGTTTTAAGGTATTAATGTTCTGTAATTTGCGTCAAGGTGATAACAGTATCTTGATATATGACAATATTATAATCCAAGATTAGTTGTTAACAAAAGACAAAGTAAATGTCAAATGTCATTTTTGGCATAGTCAACCGAAAATATCCAAACCTTGAACATATGAACCAATTGTTTTATGTATATATAGGTAGAGGTCTCGTGTGGCCGAATGGTCCAAAGCCTCTCAGTTATGGATCACTGCCATCTCAACTTTGTCTCCGTGGTTTCGAGTCTCCGATTCGGCTAATGTGGATATGTGAGATAGCTTGGCAGTAGCTTCTCGTGGGTTGGTCATTCATTCCGTTTTTTTCCCGTGTTGATCCTCCATCATTAATACTGGACGCCATGTATAGCCTATCGCGTGCTGAGTGATTGCGTTAAACCCCACAGAAACGTAGTATTCATTGCTGGTTCTCTTAAACAAAATAGCTTATACTTTTAAAAAATAAAATGATTAACTATACTATATTTTTTTTCAAGATCGGATTATTTTGTTTATTATCTCTTGCTATATATTGATATTAATACGTTGAAGTTTGTAAAATCACCTATAAACCTGACCTAATTACTCGACTGAAAAGCTGACAGAAAGCTTCTAAAGTAATGTATTTCACGAAAACACAGACGTGGTATCCGGTGTGTCCAAAATTAATACTTTGAACAGAATGTTTTTGTGACAATTGACATTGTTGAAATTGTAGGAAGTGAAGTGTGTTATTTTCGTTAGTCTGTTCAATGTGCTTTGCGTCAGTCATTGTGATGCTTGCTTTAAATGATTGGAAATGCCGAACATCATTGTACACTTAATAGTTTGAGATGATAACTAGAAGGGAATTGCCATTCTCACCCCCTTTAATAATTATGTTGAAGTATTGCTATTCACTATTTGACGTAAAACTATAGGATATATATAGGAAAGTGCCTAATTCTTATATTTTGTTTAGCGCTTAAAATTACGCTCGGCTTAGTTGATGGGGTATTGTGGGTTTAGAATCTTGTATAGTACATAAGTTGAGAAAAAATGTGTGAATGTTTGTTTCGGCTTTATTTTGTTTGTTGTGGTTTTGCTCTATTTATTCTGTTATGTATTAATTATTGTATTAATCTTTTCTGATGTGGTAATGGGTAACACGGTTAAGAGGTAAGAATATAGATTGTGTTGATTTCAATTTCTGTTTTACTTACAAATTGTATTTTTGAATGATAGTTTAGGGCATAAACGAGTACATTATGTTCATTAACATAATTTTGTTGAAAATAGCATCAGAGGTTAATAATATTTAAACTAATTTGATACTACATTTCCTTAATTAAAAGATATATAATTAGATTATGTCGTGGGTATAAATGAAATGATTTCTTGAATGAAACATCAATATAAAATGTTTTCCCAAATGACGATAGCCAACCTTAAAATGATACAAACTTTATACACAAAAAGTAACTAAGATATCAAAATATTTCATGGTGATAGAAGTGCAAATAAAAACATTTATTTTGCCTATATATAGTCAATTGCTATGAGTTCCTAAGTAAATGTATCTACTTCGTCCGAAAACAATATCGCGGTAAACGGGCACATTGATATCATGGCCTTTTTTAAAGGAAAAGGTAGAATTCAGTTCAATAGCTATATGGCTAGGTAGACGATATTAATATTGTCAACTTTTGTAATGTTTATAATATTTATGTATTTGCTTGTATATCACTCGGATAGATTACCTTTTAATGTCTTCATCTGAAAATAGTAAAATTTAACAGGTCCGCCAACACAATTGAAGCCAAAACCAGTACAAAAGTACACAAATACATTTAAACACCACGCGTGGGAGTACACACTAATAACATAGGTGTATACGACCCACACAATTGTTTTGAATTTCACATTGTTTTGCCATGAGGATCCACTCTTCTTGTCTTGTACTAACTCCATGTTTGAGGTCTTTTTGGAATATCAATTAATACAGAGATTGTTTGCATTTATTTTATATAGTTTCTTGTTTGTTGCAAAGAATTTCTTTTAGCTAAAAAATAATATTTTCTTCTATAGATCTGTGAAAGTTTAATTTGTAGCAAACTCGAAGAACCTGGTCTTTCAGGTCCAAGCCGTGCACAACCCATAACATAGTTTTCTAGTTCCATCGGCTAGGATTACTACAATGTGCAATTGTTATTAATAAGAGTGGATGAGCATCGTATGCGTGAATATGTGCTTCGAATGGGAACTGAATATTTGCTTTATGTATGTATGTATGTATGTATGTATGTATGTATGTATGTATGTATGTATGTATGTATGTATGTATGTATGTATGTATGTATGTATGTATGTATGTATGTATGTATGTATGTATGTATGTGTGCTTGTGTGTATGTGTTGATGTACGCATTCATGGATGTACGTCCGAAATATAGATATACTCAAGTTTTAAATGTCATCTCTCCGCTGAATAAGCACATTGTAATATCTCCGCGTTTGATTTGAAGATGAAATTATGGTCTATATAGGTGATTGTTTTTAATATAATGATTGGATTTACATCTCAAACGATTACGATACTACCATGCAATATCCAGATGAAAAATTTTCACATTGGTATGTGAAGATTGTAGAAAGGGAAAATGTTTTTATATTTCAATGGAATCATTTTTGTGAGTAGTTTCTGTGGCATCATCGGACATATTCTCAAGTTATTACGGTGACGTTTATGGAGAAATAGTGTTGTGAAGTAATGCAAAGGTTGATTAAAAGTGTATTATAGTTCAGGTAATGGCAAAAGATGAGGTCAAATGTGACATGGGCATAGTCGATAGGATAACCCATTATCTCCGGACCTCAAACATACATGACATGCGAATCATATATAAATGTGTATAAACTCATAGCGTAGAATGTAAGTTTATTACATTTGAATACTGCGTGCATCGAATAGTTACCTCCCATAACTGCTACAAATACCTTACCATAGCCAACTATAAATAACACCTGATGGGATTATATGTTATATATAATAGGTCTACAGTAATGTGGGTTTTGAAATCTATCGAATATAGGAATTTAATCTACCGCTATCAGTAATTAGATTGTACCATTTTGTTGTACACTATCTAATTAGCTATCTACTCGTTCGTTACAATATGTTTCATTAAATCGAGGTTTGCAAATCTGACATGGTTTCCAGTTTGAAATTAGGTACTGATTACATTGATTGGCGTGATGAATAAACTTGCATTTTCTCCTAATATTTAACAGAATATTAACATGAAGTCTGTGGATGTAAATTTTCACCTTTATTTTTCAAGGTTGCATGAAATAGGAGACATACGTTTTGTATTTTGAAGAACCATGCAAGTGTTTCTTCTGACAGATAATGAGAAAATTATTAATATTAATTAGTAAAATTTATGTAGGATTGTTCATGTGAAACTATGTTATATTGTGTACAAATGAATTTTAGTTAAGTTGTAAACTATTTAGAAAGACGATGACAAATTTCAAAATTGGCATACCCAACCGAATATATCAAGATCTTAAATATCTGACCGAATACATACATATATCACTCTATACAGAGAACAGAAAAATAAATGAAGTAGAGCAACTGATATATTTGAAAAAAAAAGTTTTTTTAGTAAATGTATATGATGATGGTCTGTCTGTTTTAAAAAAAAAAACGGCCGATATTCTCGTGCCTGTTACTTGCAGTTCCATCAGCGAGGATGGCTACAAACTGCACGTGTTATTAATAAGCATGAATGTGCAACGTATGTGTGCATATGTACTTAGAACTGGAATTATTTGCACAAAGTATGTATCCATGTATGTATATGTGTATGTATGTATGTATGTATGTATGTATGTATGTATGTATGTATGTATGTATGTATGTATGTATGTATGTATGTATGTATGTATGTATGTATGTATGTATTCATGTATGTATATGTGTATATGTGTATATGTGTATATTTGTATGTATGTATGTATGAATGTATATATGTATGTATCTATATATGTATATGTCATCTGTCCGCTGAATCAGGACATTTTAATATCTCTGCTCTTAGTTTCCATTTGAGATTATAGTCGAAATTTCTAAACTGTCTTTACGATAATAAGTGGATTTGCATCTCAAACGAATACAATATTACGGTGCAATATGCGGATGTATATATTGACATTTGTATATGAAGTTTGTTAGAAAGGAGAATGTTTTTATATTTCAAAGGAAATTTTTTTTTGGGTGAGCAGTTTTAATAACATCATCAGACAGGTTCTCAAGTTATATAGGTATCATTGTCGGATAAATTGTCTTGTGAAATGATGATATATTGATTAAAAGTGAATTTAAGTTCAGTTTTTACCAAAAGATGAGGTCAAGGGCTTAGATGGGTATAATCGATAGATAACCCAATATTTCCGGACCTCAATCATTCATGTCACTCGATTCATATATAAATGCATAGAAACACAGAGTGTAGCATGGTAGTTCAGTCCATTAGAATGCTGCGTACATGTAAGAGTTACCTACCTTAAATTCTTAGCTTATCAAACGATCACCAACTATAATAATAATAATGAAGACTTTGTATAGTTCCTTATCTTTGGAATCTCTAAGCGCTTTGCAACATCTATATTGATATGACTACACTACAGAAAAACAAATTAAAAATCATGAAATTAAAAAACATATAAACATGCTAAAATCATATAAGATACAAAACATTATTATGTCTCTAAGTTTGTTCCTGCTGTCGAACAAGGTGAGTTTTAAGAACAATCTAAAAAGAGACCACTGTGTCTTTGTGTGTAAGTTCAATTGTCAATTCGTTCCACATCGCTTGCCCCTGGTATGCAAAATAACGTTGTCCATATGACACATAGCACGTGATAGGAAAATGCATATTACATAAATAGGACTCAAGCAGTGTAGGTTTTGGAAGCTATCGAACACAGTGCTTTGTGTAACAAGGTGCCACTTCTGTTTCCATTGACTTCAATGTTAATGTTTTGTGAAATAGATATACTTTCTGTCTTCGTTATGCATATCACACACTGTCACAGAGACCAAATGTTTGATTGTTAATTGGCCAAGGACAAAACCATGTACTCCGTTGCATTTAAGAGGGATAACTTTGCTGGAACTAGCCAGGGCTAAGAGTTATCCAGTCACAACATAACCTGTTTCACCCAGGTGTCCCACATTCTAAAAAGATCATAACAACTATAAAGTATGATTTAGATACGAAGTAACTTAATCTCACATGTTGCCAAAATTATTAATATTTTTTAAAGCCTAACAGTAAGTATAACTCTGACATAATGCATCGATTACAGTTAGTGTTGTTATTTATTTCTGAATGCAAGGTACCCTACGCTTTATGCTCCGCCTACCTGGGGTTGTACCACATGAACCTTTATACCTTTGGAAGCTATCGTCCACAGGACTTTAATCTTCAGTTATCAGTAGTTATATTATTGTGTGTATAGTATACCGTATATCATTAGCTAGATACTAGTGCATTCCAATGTTTTAAATCGAGTTTAGATTTTCTTTTCTGTTGCAGGTGATTTGACGACTCGTTTGTTCTTCTGTCTTGACTAGAGTATCAGAAACGAGCGAAAACAAAAATGTATTATCATATTCAAAAAATAATTTATTTCCGGAAAATGCACACGTGAACATTTACATGACAAGGTATAGTATTGTGAATACAAATCGGGAAACAGTCCATTAAGTACTTTTAAAAGTCAATTTATATAAGGTCAAATTAAATTCCAGTTGTTTTTCAAATAAATTCCAATATTGAATGTGATAATGTGCCCATATTTTCGAATGTTTTAAGGTATTAATGTTCTGTAATTTGCGTCAAGGTGATAACAATATCTTGATATATGACAATATTATAATCCAAAATTAGTTGTTAACAAAAGACAAAGTAAATGTCAAATGTCATTTTTGGCATAGTCAACCGAAAATATCCAAACCTTGAACATATGAACCAATTGTTTTATGTATATATAGGTAGAGGTCTCGTGTGGCCGAATGGTCCAAAGCCTCTCAGTTATGGATCACTGCCATCTCAACTTTGTCTCCGTGGTTTCGAGTCTCCGATTCGGCTAATGTGGATATGTGAGATAGCTTGGCAGTAGCTTCTCGTGGGTTGGTCATTCATTCCGTTTTTTTCCCCGTGTTGATCCTTCATCATTAATACTGGACGCCATGTATAGCCTATCGCGTGCTGAGCGATGGCGTTAAACCCCACAGAAACATAGTATTTATTGCTGGTTCTCTTAAACAAACAAGCTTATACTTTTAAAAAATAAAATGATTAACTATACTATATTTTTTCAAGATCAAATTATTTTGTTTATTATCTCTTGCTATATATTGATATTAATACGTTGAAGTTTGTAAAATCACCTATAAACCTGACCTAATTACTCGACTGAAAAGCTGACAGAAAGCTTCTAAAGTAATGTATTTCACGAACACACAGACGTGGTATCCGGTGTGTCCAAAATTAATACTTTGAACAGAATGTTTTTGTGACAACTGACATTGTTGAAATTGTAGGAAGTGAAGTGTGTTATTTTCGTTAGTCTGTTCAATGTGCTTTGCGTCAGTCATTGTGATGCTTGCTTTAAATGATTGGAAATGGCGAACATCATTGTACACTTAATAGTTTCAGATGATGAGTAGAAGGGAACTGCCATTCTCACCCCCTTTAATAATTTTGTTGAAGTATTGCTATTCACTTTTTGACGTAAAACTATAGGATGTATGTAGGAAAGTTCCTAATTCTTATATTTTGTTTCGCGCTTAAAATTACGCTCGGCTAAGTTGATGGGGTATTGTGGGTTTAGAATCTAGTATATAGTACATTAGGTGAGAAAAAATGTGTGAATGTTTGTTTCGGCTTTATTTTGTTTCTTGTGGTTTTGCTCTATTTATTCTGTTATGTATTAATTATTGTATTAACCTTTTCTGATGTGGTAGTGGGTAACACGGTTAAGAGGTAAGAATATGATTTCAATTTATGTTTTACTTACAAATTGTAAGTTTGAATGATAGTTTTGGGCATAAACGAGTACATTATGTTCATTAACATAATTTTGTTGAAAATAGCATCAGAGGTTAATAATATTTAAACTAATTTGATACTACATTTCCTTAATTAAAAGATATAAAATTAGATTTTGTCGTGGGGTATAAATGAAATGATTTCCTGAATGAAAGAGCAATACAAAATGTTTTCCCAAATGACGATAGCCAACCTAAAAATGATACACACTTTATAAACAAAAAGTAACTAAAATATCAAAATATTTCATGGTGATAGAAGTGCAAATAAAAACATTAATTTTGCCTATATATCGTCAATTGCTATGAGTTCCTAAGTAAATGTATCTACTTCGTCCGAAAACAATATCGCGGTAAACGGGCTCATTGATATCATGGCCTTTTTTAAAGCAAAAGGTAGAATTCAGTTCAATAGCTATATGGCTAGGTAGACGATATTAATATTGTCAACTTTTTCAATATTTATAATATTTATGTATTTGCTTGTATATCACTCGGGTATATTAAGTTATGATGCCTTCATCTTAAAATAATAAAATTTAACATGTCTTCCAACAAAACTGAAGCGAGAACCAGTACAAAAGTACACAAATACATTTAAACACCACGCGTGGGAATACACACTAATAACATAGGTGTATACGAGCCACACAATTGTTTTGAATTTCACATTGTTTTGCCATGAGGATCAACTCTTCTTGTCTTGTACTAACTCCAAGTTTGAGGTCTTTTTGGAATATCAATTAATACAGAAATTGTTTGCATTTATTTTATATAGTTTCTTTTTTGTTGCAAAGAATTTCTTTTAGCTGAAAAATAATATTTTCTTCTATAGATCTGTGAAAGTTTAATTTGTAGCAAACTCGAAGAACCTGGTCTTTCAGGTCCAAGCCGTGCGCAACCCATAACATAGTTTTTCTAGTTCCATCGGCTAGGATTACTACAATGTGCAATTGTTATTAATAAGAGTGGATGAGCATCGTATGCGTGAATATGTGCTTCGAATGGGAACTGAATATTTGCTTTATGTATGTATGTATGTATGTATGTATGTATGTATGTATGTATGTATGTATGTATGTATGTATGTATGTATGTATGTATGTATGTATGTATGTGTGCTTGTGTGTGTGTGTTGATGTACGCATTCATGGATGTACGTCCGAAATATAGATATACTCAAGTTTTAAATGTCATCTCTCCGCTGAATAAACACATTGTAATATCTCCGCGTTTGATTTGAAGATGAAATTATGGTCTATATAGGTGATTGTTTTTAATATAATGATTGGATTTACATCTCAAACGATTACGATATTACCATGCAATATCCAGATGTATTGGTATGTGAAGATTGTAGAAAGGGAAAATGTTTTTATATTTCAATGGAATCATTTTTGTGAGTAGTTTCTGTGGCATCATCGGACATATTCTCAAGTTATTACGGTGACATTTATGGAGAAATAGTGTTGTGAAGTAATGCAAAGGTTGATTAAAAGTGTATTATAGTTCAGGTAATGGCAAAAGATGAGGTCAAATGTGACATGGGCATAGTCGATAGGATAACCCATTATCTCCGGACCTCAAACATACATGACATGCGAATCATATATAAATGTGTATATACTCATAGCGTAGAATGTAAGTTTATTACATTTGAATACTGCGTGCATCGAATAGTTACCTCCCATAACTGCTACAAATACCTTACCATAGCCAACTATAAATAACACCTGATGGGATTATATGTTATATATAATAGGTCTACAGTAATGTGGGTTTTGAAATCTATCGAATATAGGAATTTAATCTACCGCTATCAGTAATTAGATTGTACCATTTTGTTGTACACTATCTAATTAGCTATCTACTCGTTCGTTACAATATGTTTCATTAAATCGAGGTTTGCAAATCTGACATGGTTTCCAGTTTGAAATTAGGTACTGATTACATTGATTGGCGTGATGAATAAACTTGCATTTTCTCCTAATATTTAACAGAATATTAACATGAAGTCTGTGGATGTAAATTTTCACCTTTATTTTTCAAGGTTGCATGAAATAGGAGACATACGTTTTGTATTTTGAAGAACCATGCAAGTGTTTCTTCTGACAGATAATGAGAAAATTATTAATATTAATTAGTAAAATTTATGTAGGATTGTTCATGTGAAACTATGTTATATTGTGTACAAATGAATTTTAGTTAAGTTGTAAACTATTTAGAAAGACGATGACAAATTTCAAAATTGGCATACCCAACCGAATATATCAAGATCTTAAATATCTGACCGAATACATACATATATCACTCTATACAGAGAACAGAAAAATAAATGAAGTAGAGCAACTGATATATTTGAAAAAAAATTTTTTTTAGTAAATGTATATGATGATGGTCTGTCTGTTTTAAAAAAAAAAACGGCCGATATTCTCGTGCCTGTTACTTGCAGTTCCATCAGCGAGGATGGCTACAAACTGCACGTGTTATTAATAAGCATGAATGTGCAACGTATGTGTGCATATGTACTTAGAACTGGAATTATTTGCACAAAGTATGTATCCATGTATGTATATGTGTATATTTGTATGTATGTATGTATGTATGTATGTATGTATGTATGTATGTATGTATGTATGTATGTATGTATGTATGTATGTATGTATGTATGTATGTATTCATGTATGTATGTATTCATGTATGTATAATGTGTATATGTGTATGTATGTATGTATGTATGTATGTATGTATGTATGTATGTATGTATGTATGTATGTATGTATGTATGTATGTATGTATGTATGTATGTATGTATGTATGTATGTAAGTATGTATTCATGTATGTATATGTGTATATTTGTTTGTATGTATGTATGTATATATGTATGTACGTACGTATGTATGTATGTATGTATATATGTATGTATGTATGTATGTATGTATGTATGTATGTATGTATGTATGTATGTATGTATGTATGTATGTATGTATGTATGTATGTATGTATGTATGTATGTATCTATATATGTATATGTCATCTGTCCGCTGAATCAGGACATTTTAATATCTCTGCTCTTAGTTTCCATTTGAGATTTTAGTCGAAATTTCTAAACTGTCTTTAGGATAATAAGTGGATTTTCGTCTCAAACGAATACAATATTACGGTGCAATATGCGGATGTATATATTGAAATTTGTATATGAAGTTTGTTAGAAAGGAGAATGTTTTTATATTTCGAAGGAAAAAATTTTTTGTGTGAGCAGTTTTAATGGCATCATCATACAGGTTCTCAAGTTATATAGGTATCATTGTCGGATAAATTGTCTTGTGAAATGATGAAAGTGAATTTAAGTTCAGTTTATGGGAAAAGATGAGGTCAAGGTCTTACATGGGTATAATCGATAGATAACCCAATATTTCCGGACCTCAATCATTCATGTCACTCGATTCATATATAAATTTATAGAAACACAGAGTGTAGCATGGTAGTTCAGTCCATTAGAATGCTGCGTACATGTAAGAGTTACCTACCTTAAATTCTACACTTATCAAACGATCACCAACTATAATAATAATAATGAAACTTTGTATAGCTCCTTATCTTTAGAATCTCTAAGCGCTTTTCAACATCTATATTGATATGACTACACTACAGAAAAACAAATTAAAAATCATGAAATTGAAAAACATATAAACATGCTAAAAACATATAAGATACAAAACATTATTAGGTCTCTAAGTTTGTTCCTGCTGTCGAACAAGGTGAGTATTAAGAACAATCTAAAAGAGACCACTGTGTCTTTGTGTGTAAGTTCAATTGTCAATTCGTTCCACATCGCTTGCCCCTGGTATGCAAAATAACGTTGTCCATATGACACATAGCACGTGATAGGAAAATACATATTATATAAATAGGACTCAAGCAGTGTAGGTTTTGGAAGCTATCGAACACAGTGCTTTGTGTAACAAGGTGCCACTTCTGTTTCCATTGACCTCAATGTTAATGTTTTGTGAAATAGATATACTTTCTGTCTTCGTTATGCATATCACACACTGTCACAGAGACCAAATGTTCGATTGTTAATTGGCCAAGGACAAAACCATGTACTCCGTTGCATTTAAGAGGGATAACTTTGCTGGAACTAGCCAGGGCTAAGAGTTATCCAGTCACAACATAACCTGTTTCACCCAGGTGTTCCACATTCTAAAAATTTCATAACAACTATAAAGTATGATTTAGATACGAACTAACTTAATCTCACATGTTGCCAAGAGGCTTAACATTTTTTAAAGCCTAACAGTAAGTATAACTCTGACATAATGCATCGATTACAGTTAGTGTTGTTATTTATTTCTGAATGCAAGGTACCCTACGCTTTATGCTCCGCCTACCTGGGGTTGTACAACATGAACCTTTATACCTTTGGAAGCTATCGTCCACAGGACTTTAATCTTCAGTTATCAGTAGTTATATTATTGTGTGTATAATATACCATATATCATTAGCTAGATACTCGTGCGTTACAATGTTTTAAATCGAGTTTAGATTTTCTTTTCAGTTGTAGGTGATTTGACGACTCGTTTGTTCTTCTGTCTAGACAAGAGTATCAGAAACGAGCAAAAACAAAAATGTATTGTCATATTCAAGAAATAATTTATTTCCGGACAATGCAACCGTGAACATTAACATGACAAGGTATAGTATTTTGAACATAAATCGGGAAACCATTAAGTACTTTTTAAAGTCAAACTATATAAGGTCCAATTAAATTCTTTTTTTTAAAAATAAATTCCAATATTGAATGTGCTAATGAGCCTATATTCTCGAATGTTTTAAGGTATTAATGTTCTGTAATTTGCGTCAAGGTGCTAACAGTATTTTAATATATGACAATATTATAATCCAGGTTTAGTTGTTAAAAAAAGACAAAGAAACTGTCAAATGTCAGTTTTGGCATAGTCAACCGAAAATATCCAAACCTTGAACATATGATCGAATTGATATATATATAAATAGATAGGGGTCCCGAGTGGCCGAATGGTCCAAAACCTCTCAGTTACGGATCACTGCCATGTCACCTTTGTCTCCGTGGTATTTTGCTTGTAGAATCTAATATAGTCCATAAGTTTAAAAAAAGTGTGTAAGTGTTTGCTTCTGCTTGATTTTGTTTGTTCTGGTTTTGCTCTTTTTTTTCTGTTATGTATTAGTTATTGTATTAACCTTTTCTGATGTAATAATGGGTAACACGGTTAAGAGGTAAGAATATAAATTGTGTTGATTTCAATTTCTGTTTTTTCATACAAATTGTAATTTTGAATGACAGTTTAGAGCATAATGGAATAAATTGTGTTCATTAACATAATTTCGTTGAAAAAAGCATCACTGGTTAATAATATTTAAAGTACTTTGATACTACATTTCATTCATTAAAATATATATAATTAGATCTAGTCGTGGGGAATAAATGAAATGATGTATTGAATGAAACAGCAATATAAAATGTTTCCACAAAAGACGATAGGAAACCTTAAAATGATACACACTTTATAGACAAAAAGTAACTGAGATATCAAAATATTACATGGTGAGAGAAGTGTAAATAAAAACATTAATTTTGCCTATATATCGTCAATTGCTACGAGTAACTAAGTAAATGTATCTACTTCGTTCGAAAACAAGATCACGGTATACGGGCACATTGATATCATGGTCTTTTTTCAAGCAAAATGTAGAATTCAGTTCAATAGCTATATGGCTAGGTAGACGATATCAATATTGTCAAATTTTGCAATGTTTATAATATTTATGTATTTTCTTGAATATCACTCGAGTAGATTAACTTATTATGTCTTCATCTTAAAATAGTAAAATTTAATATTTCTTCCAACAAAATTGAAGCGAAAACAAGTACAAAGGTACACAAATACATTTAAACACCACCCGTGGGAGTCCACACTTATAACATAGGTGTACACGAGTCACACAATTGTTTTGCATTTCACATCGTTTTGCCATGAGGATCCACTGTTCTTCTCATGTACTACCTCCGATTTTGAGGTGGTTTTTTAATATCAATTATTACAAATATTTTTTATATTTATTTTATATACTTTTAATCTTGTTACAAAGAATTTCTTTTTGATAAAAATTTATATCTTCTTCTATAGATCTGTGAAGGTTTAAATTGTAGCAGACTCGAGGAACCTGGTCTTTCATGTCCAAGCCGTGCGCAACCCATAACATTGTTTTTCTAGTCCCATCGGCGAGGATTCCTGCAATGTACACGTGTTATTAATAAGAGTGGATGAGCATCGTCTGTATGAATATGCGCTTGGAATTTGAACTGACTATTGGCTTTATGTATGTATGTATGTATGTATGTATGTATGTATGTATGTATGTATGTATGTATGTATGTATGTATGTATGTATGTATGTATGTGTGTGTCTGTGTGTATGTGTGTGTGTGTATGTATGCATGCATGCATGTATGTATGTTATGTATGCGTGTGAGCTTGTGTGTGTGCTTGTGTCTGTGCGTGTGCGTGTGTGTTTGTATGTGTTGATGTACGCATACATGGATGTACGTATGAAATCTAGATATACTCCTGTTTTAAACGTCATCTCTCCGCTGAATAAGCACTTTGTAATATCTCCGCTTTTGGTTTCAAGCTGAAATTATGGTCTATATAGGTGATTGTTTTTAATATAATGATTGAATTTACATCTCAAACGAATGCGGTATTATCATGGAATATCCAGATGAAAAATGTTCACATTGGTATATGAAGATTGTAGAAATGGAGAATGTTTTTATATTTCAATGGAATCATTTTTGTGAGCAATTTCTCTGGCATCATCAAACATGTTCTCAAGTTATTTCGGTGACAATTATGGAGAAATATTCTTGTGAAGTAATGCAAAGTTTGATTAAAACTGTATTTTAGTTCATGTAATGGCAAAAGATGAGGTCAAATGTGACATGGGCATAGTCGATAGGATAACCCATTATCTCCGGACCTCAAACATACATGACATGCGAATCATATATAAATGCTTATAAACGCATATAATAGAATGTAAGTTTATATAATTTGAATACTGCGTGCATCGAATAGTTACCTCCCATAACTTCTACAAATACCTTACCATAGGCAATTATATATAAGACCTGATGGGACTATACGTTATATATAATAGGTCTCCAATAGTGTGGGTTTTGAAAAATATTGAATATAGGAATTGAATCTACTGCTATCAGTAATTAGATTGTACTGTTTTTAGTGTACGCTATCTAATTAGCTAGCTATTCGTTCGTTATAATATGTTTAAATAAATAGAGTTTTGCAAATCTGACATGGTTTCGAGTTAGAAATTAGGAACTGATTACGTTGATTGCCGTGATGAATAAACCTGCATTTACTCCTAACGTTCAATAGAATATTAACATGAAGTCTGTAGATGTAAATTTTCATCTTTATTTTTCAAGGTTGTATGAAAAGGGAGGCATACGTTTTATATTTTGAAGAACCATGTAAGGGTTTCTTTTGACAGATAATCAGAAAATTATTTATATTAATTAGTAAAATGTATGTATGGTTGTTCACGCGAAACTATGTTAGGTTCCGTACAAATGAATTTTAGTTAACTTGTTAACTAATTACAAAGACGATGACAATTTTAATATTGGCATACCCAGCCGAATATATCAAGATTTTCAATAACTGACCGAATACATACATATATCACCCTCTACAGAAAATAGGAAAACAAATGAAGCAGAGCAACTGATATATTTGAAAAATTAATTATTTTCTAGTAAATGTATATGATGAAGGTCTGTCTGTTTTAAAAAAAAAGAACGGCCGATATTGCCGTGCCTGTTAATTCATGTTGCATCTGCGAAGATGACTACAAACTGCACGTATAATTAATAAGCATGGATGTGTAACGGATGTGTGCATATGTACTTAGAATTGGAACTATTTGCACTAAGTACGCATCCATGTATGTATATGTGTATGCATGTATGTATGTATGTATGTATTGTGTGTGTGTGTGTGCGTGCGTGCGTGCGTGCGTGCGTGCGTGTGTGTGAGTGAGTGCGTGCTTGCGCGTGCGTGCGTTCGTGCGTTCGTGCGTGTGGGTATTTGTGTGTGTGTCTGTGCGTGCATGCTTGCTTGCTGATGGATATATGGATGGATGGATGGATGGATGGATGGATGGATAGATGGATGGATGGATGGATGGATGGATGGATGGATGGATGGATGGTTGGATGGATTTATGTATGTATGTATGTATGTATGTATGTATGTATGTATGTATGTATGTATGTATGTATGTATGTATGTATGTATGTGTGTGTGTGTGTGTGTGTGTGTGTGTGTGTGTGTGTGTGTATGTATGCATGCATGCATGTATGTTTGTTTGTATGCGTGTGTGCTTGTGTGTGTGCTTGTGTCTGTGCGTATGTGTGTGTGTATTGATATACGCATACATGGATGTACGTATGAAATATATATATTATCCAGTTTTAAATGTCATCTCTCCGCCTGAACAAGCACTTTGTAATATCTCCGCTTTTGGTTTCAAGCTGAAATTATGGTCTATATAGGTGATTGTTTTTAATATAATGATTGAATTTACATCTCAAACGAATGCGGTATTATCATGGAATATCCAGATGAAAAATGTTCACATTGGTATATGAAGATTGTAGAAATGGAGAATGTTTTTATATTTCAATGGAATCATTTTTGTGAGCAATTTCTCTGGCATCATCGGACATGTTCTCAAGTTATTTCGGTGACAATTATGGAGAAATATTCTTGTGAAGTAATGCAAAGTTTGATTAAAACTATATTTTAGTTCATGTAATGGCAAAAGATGAGGTCAAATGTGACATGGGCATAGTCGATAGGATAACCCATTATCTCCGGACCTCAAACATACATGACATGCGAATCATATATAAATGCTTATAAACGCATATAATAGAATGTAAGTTTATATAATTTGAATACTGCGTGCATCGAATAGTTACCTCCCATAACTTCTACAAATACCTTACCATAGGCAATTATATATAAGACCTGATGGGACTATACGTTATATATAATAGGTCTCCAATAGTGTGGGTTTTGAAAAATATTGAATATAGGAATTGAATCTACTGCTATCAGTAATTAGATTGTACTGTTTTTAGTGTACGCTATCTAATTAGCTAGCTATTCGTTCGTAATAATATGTTTAAATAAATAGAGTTTTGCAAATCTGACATGGTTTCGAGTTTGAAATTAGGAACTGATTACGTTGATTGCCGTGATGAATAAACCTGCATTTACTCCTAACGTTCAATAGAATATTTACATGAAGTCTGTAGATGTAAATTTTCATCTTTATTTTTCAAGGTTGTATGAAAAGGGAGGCATACGTTTTATATTTTGAAGAACCATGTAAGGGTTTCTTTTGACAGATAATCAGAAAATTATTTATATTAATTAGTAAAATGTATGTATGGTTGTTCACGCGAAACTATGTTAGGTTCCGTACAAATGAATTTTAGTTAACTTGTTAACTAATTACAAAGACGATGACAATTTTAATATTGGCATACCCAACCGAATATATCAAGATATTCAATAACTGACCGAATACATACATATATCACCCTCTACAGAAAATAGGAAAACAAATGAAGCAGAGCAACATATATATTTGAAAAATTAATTATTTTCTAGTAAATGTATATGATGAAGGTCTGTCTGTTTTAAAAAAAAAGAACGGCCGATATTGCCGTGCCTGTTAATTCATGTTGCATCTGCGAAGATGACTACAAACTGCACGTATAATTAATAAGCATGGATGTGTAACGGATGTGTGCATATGTACTTAGAATGGGAACTATTTGCACTAAGTACGCATCCATGTATGTATATGTGTATGCATGTATGTATGTATGTATGTATGTATGTATTGTGTGTGTGTGTGCGTGCGTGCGTGCGTGCGTGCGTGTGTGTGAGTGAGTGCGTGCTTGCGCGTGCGTGCGTTCGTGCGTTCGTGCGTGTGGGTATTTGTGTGTGTGTCTGTGCGTGCATGCTTGCTTGCTGATGGATATATGGATGGATGGATGGATGGATGGATGGATGGATGGATGGATGGTTGGATGGATTTATGTATGTATGTATGTATGTATGTATGTATGTATGTATGTATGTATGTATGTATGTATGTATGTATGTATGTATGTATGTGTGTGTGTGTGTGTGTGTGTGTGTGTGTGTGTGTGTGTGTATGTATGCATGCATGCATGTATGTTTGTTTGTATGCGTGTGTGCTTGTGTGTGTGCTTGTGTCTGTGCGTATGTGTGTGTGTATTGATATACGCATACATGGATGTACGTATGAAATATAGATATTATCCAGTTTTAAATGTCATCTCTCCGCCTGAACAAGCACTTTGTAATATCTCCGCTTTTGGTTTCAAGCTGAAATTATGGTCTATATAGGTGATTGTTTTTAATATAATGATTGAATTTACATCTCAAACGAATGCGGTATTATCATGGAATATCCAGATGAAAAATGTTCACATTGGTATATGAAGATTGTAGAAATGGAGAATGTTTTTATATTTCAATGGAATCATTTTTGTGAGCAATTTCTCTGGCATCATCGGACATGTTCTCAAGTTATTTCGGTGACAATTATGGAGAAATATTCTTGTGAAGTAATGCAAAGTTTGATTAAAACTATATTTTAGTTCATGTAATGGCAAAAGATGAGGTCAAATGTGACATGGGCATAGTCGATAGGATAACCCATTATCTCCGGACCTCAAACATACATGACATGCGAATCATATATAAATGCTTATAAACGCATATAATAGAATGTAAGTTTATATAATTTGAATACTGCGTGCATCGAATAGTTACCTCCCATAACTTCTACAAATACCTTACCATAGGCAATTATATATAAGACCTGATGGGACTATACGTTATATATAATAGGTCTCCAATAGTGTGGGTTTTGAAAAATATTGAATATAGGAATTGAATCTACTGCTATCAGTAATTAGATTGTACTGTTTTTAGTGTACGCTATCTAATTAGCTAGCTATTCGTTCGTTATAATATGTTTAAATAAATAGAGTTTTGCAAATCTGACATGGTTTCGAGTTAGAAATTAGGAACTGATTACGTTGATTGCCGTGATGAATAAACCTGCATTTACTCCTAACGTTCAATAGAATATTAACATGAAGTCTGTAGATGTAAATTTTCATCTTTATTTTTCAAGGTTGTATGAAAAGGGAGGCATACGTTTTATATTTTGAAGAACCATGTAAGGGTTTCTTTTGACAGATAATCAGAAAATTATTTATATTAATTAGTAAAATGTATGTATGGTTGTTCACTCGAAACTATGTTAGGTTCCGTACAAATGAATTTTAGTTAACTTGTTAACTAATTACAAAGACGATGACAATATTAATATTGGCATACCCAGCCGAATATATCAAGATTTTCAATAACTGACCGAATACATACATATATCACCCTCTACAGAAAATAGGAAAACAAATGAAGCAGAGCAACTGATATATTTGAAAAATTAATTATTTTCTAGTAAATGTATATGATGAAGGTCTGTCTGTTTTTAAAAAAAAGAACGGCCGATATTGCCGTGCCTGTTAATTCATGTTGCATCTGCGAAGATGACTACAAACTGCACGTATAATTAATAAGCATGGATGTGTAACGGATGTGTGCATATGTACTTAGAATGGGAACTATTTGCACTAAGTACGCATCCATGTATGTATATGTGTATGCATATATGTATGTATGTATGTATTGTGTGTGTGTGTGTGCGTGCGTGCGTGCGTGCGTGCGTGTGTGTGAGTGAGTGCGTGCTTGCGCGTGCGTGCGTTCGTGCGTTCGTGCGTGTGGGTATTTGTGTGTGTGTCTGTGCGTGCATGCTTGCTTGCTGATGGATATATGGATGGATGGATGGATGGATGGATGGATGGATGGATGGATGGATGGATGGATGGATTTATGTATGTATGTATGTATGTATGTATGTATGTATGTATGTATGTATGTATGTATGTATGTATGTATGTATGTATGTATGTATGTATGTATGTATGTATGTATGTATGTATATGTGTGTGTGTGTGTGTGTGTGTATATGTATGCATGCATGCATGTATGTTTGTTTGTATGCGTGTGTGCTTGTGTGTGTGCTTGTGTCTGTGCGTATGTGTGTGTGTGTTGATATACGCATACATGGATGTACGTATGAAATATAGATATTATCCAGTTTTAAATGTCATCTCTCCGCCTGAACAAGCACTTTGTAATATCTCCGCTTTTGGTTTCAAGCTGAAATTATGGTCTATATAGGTGATTGTTTTTAATATAATGATTGAATTTACATCTCAAACGAATGCGGTATTATCATGGAATATCCAGATGAAAAATGTTCACATTGGTATATGAAGATTGTAGAAATGGAGAATGTTTTTATATTTCAATGGAATCATTTTTGTGAGCAATTTCTCTGGCATCATCGGACATGTTCTCAAGTTATTTCGGTGACAATTATGGAGAAATATTCTTGTGAAGTAATGCAAAGTTTGATTAAAACTATATTTTAGTTCATGTAATGGCAAAAGATGAGGTCAAATGTGACATGGGCATAGTCGATAGGATAACCCATTATCTCCGGACCTCAAACATACATGACATGCGAATCATATATAAATGCTTATAAACGCATATAATAGAATGTAAGTTTATATAATTTGAATACTGCGTGCATCGAATAGTTACCTCCCATAACTTCTACAAATACCTTACCATAGGCAATTATATATAAGACCTGATGGGACTATACGTTATATATAATAGGTCTCCAATAGTGTGGGTTTTGAAAAATATTGAATATAGGAATTGAATCTACTGCTATCAGTAATTAGATTGTACTGTTTTTAGTGTACGCTATCTAATTAGCTAGCTATTCGTTCGTAATAATATGTTTAAATAAATAGAGTTTTGCAAATCTGACATGGTTTCGAGTTTGAAATTAGGAACTGATTACGTTGATTGCCGTGATGAATAAACCTGCATTTACTCCTAACGTTCAATAGAATATTTACATGAAGTCTGTAGATGTAAATTTTCATCTTTATTTTTCAAGGTTGTATGAAAAGGGAGGCATACGTTTTATATTTTGAAGAACCATGTAAGGGTTTCTTTTGACAGATAATCAGAAAATTATTTATATTAATTAGTAAAATGTATGTATGGTTGTTCACGCGAAACTATGTTAGGTTCCGTACAAATGAATTTTAGTTAACTTGTTAACTAATTACAAAGACGATGACAATTTTAATATTGGCATACCCAACCGAATATATCAAGATATTCAATAACTGACCGAATACATACATATATCACCCTCTACAGAAAATAGGAAAACAAATGAAGCAGAGCAACTGATATATTTGAAAAATTAATTATTTTCTAGTAAATGTATATGATGAAGGTCTGTCTGTTTTAAAAAAAAAGAACGGCCGATATTGCCGTGCCTGTTAATTCATGTTGCATCTGCGAAGATGACTACAAACTGCACGTGTAATTAATAAGCATGGATGTGTAACGGATGTGTGCATATGTACTTTGAATGGGAACTATTTGCACTAAGTACGCATCCATGTATGTATATGTGTATGCATGTATGTATGTATGTATTGTGTGTGTGTGTGTGTGCGTGCGTGCTTGCGTGCGTGCGTGCGTGTGTGTGAGTGAGTGCGTGCTTGCGCGTGTGTGCGTTAGTGCGTGTGGGTATTTGTGTGTGTGTCTGTGCGTGCATGCTTGCTTGCTGATGGATATATGGATGGATGGATGGATGGATGGATAGATGGATGGATGGATGGATGGATGGATGGATGGATGGATGGATGGATTTATGTATGTATGTATTTATGTATGTTTGTATGTATGTATGTATGTATGTATGTATGTATGTATGTATGTATGTATGTATGTATGTATGTATGTATGTATGTATGTATATATGTCTGTCTGTCTGTCTGTCTGTCTGTCTGTATGTATGTATGTATGTGTGTGTGTGTGTGTGTGTGTGTGTGTGTGTGTGTATGTATGCATGCATGCATGTATGTTTGCTTGTATGCGTGTGTGCTTGTGTGTGTGCTTTTGTCTGTGCGTATGTGTGTGTGTGTTGATATACGCATACATGGATGTACGTATGAAATATAGATATTATCCAGTTTTAAATGTCATCTCTCCGCCTGAACAAGCACTTTGTAATATCTCCGCTTTTGGTTTCAAGCTAAAATTATGGTCTATATAGGTGATTGTTTTTAATATAATGATTGCATTTACATCTCAAACGAATACGGTATTATCATGCAATATCCAGATGAAAAATGTTCACATTGGTATATGAAGATTGTAAAAATGGAGAATGTTTTTATATTTGAATGGAATCATTTTTGTGAGCAATTTCTCTGCCATCATCGGACATGTTCTCAAGTTATTTCGGTGACATTTATGGATAAATATTCTTGTAAACTAATGCAAAGGTTGATTAAAACCGTATTTTAGTTCAAGCAATTTGCAAAAGATGAGGTCAAATGTGACATGGGCATAGTCGATAGGATAACCCATTATCTCCGGACCTCAAACATACATGACATGCGAATCATATATAAATGCTTATAAACGCATATAGTAGAATGTAAGTTTATATAATTTGAATACTGAGTGCTTCGAATAGTTACCTCCCATAACTTCTACAAATACCTTACCATAGGCAATTATATATAACACCTGAAGGGACTAAACGTTATATATAATAGATCTCCAATAGTGTGGGTTTTGAAATCTATCGAATATAGGAATTGAATCTACTGCTATCAGTAATTAGATTGTACTGTTTTTAGTGTATGCTATCTAATTAGCTAGCTATTCGTTCGTTACAATATGTTTAAATAAATCGAGTTTTGCAAATCTGACAACTTTCGAGTTTGAAATTAGCAACCGATTACGTTGATTGCCGTGATGAATAAACCTGCATTTACTCCTAATGTTCAATAGAATATTAACATGAAGTCTGTAGATGTAAATTTTCATCTTTATTTTTCAAAGATGTATGAATAGGGAGGCATACTTATTGTACTTTGAGGAACCATGTAAGGGTTTCTTATGTATGTATGTATGCATGCATGCATGTATGTATGTATGTATGTATGTATGTATGTATATGTGCGTGTGGTTGTGTATGCTCGAACGCACACATGTATGTATATACTTAATATAGATATGTACCAGCTTTATATATCATTTATGCACTCAATAAGAACATTGTAATATCACTGCCCTTGCTTTCCATTTGATGATCATCTTTACGATAATGATTGGATTTAACTCTTAAACAATTAGAAATTTACTATGCATTATAACGATGTAAATATTGAGATTCGTGTATGAAGGTTGTGAAAGATGAGGATGTTTTTATATTTCAAATTACATAACTTTGGTGACGAATTTCTTTGGCCTATTCGGCCATGGTGTCATGATATATAGGTAATTTTTATGGAGAAATATTCTTGTGAAATGATGCTAGGTTGATTAAAACTGAATTTTAATTAAATTACTAGAAAAGGTAAGGTCAAATGTGACATGGGCATAATCGATAGGATAACCCAATATCTCCGGACCTCAATCATTCATGGCACGCTAATCATATATAAATGCCTTTAAACGCATAGCACATCATTTTGGTTTATAACATTTGAATGCAGTGTGCACGTTAGAGTTACTTCCCATAACTTCTACAAATACCAAACTATCACCAACTAAAAATAGCACCTGATGGGAAAATACATATGATATAAATAGGTCTCAAGCAGTGTGGGTTTTGGAAGCTATAAACAAAGGGCGTCAGGTATCCCGGCACCAATTGTTGATTTTCTTCTATAGACCCCAATATTATTTTTTTTGTTAAGTAAATATACTTTCTATCCAATTACAGCTTGCATGGCACACATTGTCACAGGGCACAATCTTAGATTGTCAATTTGCAAGGACAAAATAAGGTAATCAGTGTATTTAAGAGGGATAATTCTGCTGGAACTAGACCGGGCTAAGGGGTATCTAGTCACAACAAACCCAGTTTCACTTTGATGTCACACACTTAAAAAAACATAAACAAATACAAAATATGATTTATATACGAATTAACCTAGTCCTACATATTGCAATGATGTTTATCATTTTTTAAAGCCTAATAGAAAATACAACTCTGACATAATGCATCGTTCTCCGCTAGTGTTATTATTTATTTATGAATGCAAATTTACCTACACTTTAAGCTCCGCCTACTTGGGGTTGTATAACGGGTGCCGTTATACCTTTTATGTGCTACCATCCACTGGGCATTAGTCTCCAGGTTACTGCAGTTAGATTATTCTGTATGTAGTGTAGCATGTATCATTAGCTAGCTACTCCTGCGTTACAATAATTTTAATAACATTGACTTTTGATTTTCTCTCATTTTGGTGGTGGTGTTACGACTATTTTTTGCGGTCGTCATATAAGTATCAGAAATGTACGAAAACAAACACGAGTTGTCATGTCCAAAAAATAATTTGTTTCCTTACAATACACAAGTGAAGATTAATAAAAGAACGTAGAGAATTTTCAATAAAAATCGAAAAACATTCCAACAAGTACTTTTTCATGTCAAAGTACATAAGGTCCAATTGACGTTCAGTGTTTTGGCAATGGAATGCCTATAATGCATGTGTTAATGTGCCCATATTCTCGAATATTTTAAGGTGGAAATGTTCTGTAAAATGCGTGGAGGTGCTAAAATTCGTTTCATTTATAACAATATTATAATCCAAGTTTAGTTGTTAACAAAAGACAAAGACGATGTCAAATATATTCATGCATACATGGAATCTCTTGATATTTCGACACAATTTCCATTCCATTATATAACTCCTAATATGTCTTAGTTCAATGATATATATATATATTGTCCAGTGTCGGTCAAGTCTTCAATGTCCAAATGCCACGGTCTGTTATTTTAAGTTTCCACCCTACTTTCTTTAAGCTCAGTCACGTTGAATGTATTTCAGTTTGAGATGTACCATTTGGTATAGTAATAAACATTACTTAGTAAAAATGGCGTATGACGTATTGGTTTCGTACGTTTATGGTCAAAGTAACACTTCAGTATATGAACTGTCATTTGATCATCTCCTTCTCATTATACCACATTTTGGCGGCAGATAATAAACATGGGAAATTTCAAATAACAACTTTTCAGAAACGTTTAGGAAAATAATGACTGAAACCTTTCAGAAAGCTCAAATTGCATTGTAGGTTATTAATTTTCATAACTGCTGACGATTCCTAATCAACGTACCCAATTAAATTGCATTTTTCAAACTGAAAAACTTATACAATCCTCGTAAATACACTAGCGGACAGAAACTGGCTTAAATGGACAAACACATATTGGCAAGAACGCCTTCTAAAGTTATTTATCTTTTGGAAATTTACAATAATGAATGAACACCTGTTGTAAAAAACACAGAAGAGAAAATGAACCACGTTTGACAGCAAACATGTTTACGCACAATTTTTTTCATTTTCCATGAATGATGACTGTTCCCCATTATTAAGTCAGGCAATGCTAAATGTGGTTGTCTGTGTGTATTGTGTCGGCAGTGCTCGTTGAGTAATAAGGCGTTGGTGATGATCCGGAAGTGAACTATCTGTTCTGTTTACATGCAGTTATGTTTACAGTGCAGCCTCTCAAAAAGATGCCGATCAACCCCTGACAAGAACATCACCGTGAAGACATCTTTGGATGTGTTTCAGATTAACATATGATTTGTATTGATAGTCACAGTTGAAAGGTCAGTACTGAGAAATATATGTAGAGAACATATAGCAAAATTAATTGTGGTGTATGTCCATACAGCGAGACATGAGAATACAGCCGTGGTATCCGGTGCGTCCGACAATAATATTTTGAACAGAATAGTCTTGTGAGAATTGCCACTTTTGGAATGTTAAGCATTGCAGTGTGTTATTTTCGTTAGTCTGTGCAGTGCGTTATGCCTAGCGGTTGTGAAGGAAACTTTAGATGAGCAGAAATGACAAACATCATTGTACACTGAATAGTTTGAGTTGAAAACTACAAGGGAACGGCCAGGCTCCCCCATTTAATCATTTCGATTAGTATTATTATTCACACGTTAACGTAAATAATAGAAGATATATGTTGGAAAGTGCCAACTTGTTGTATTTTATCTGGCGCATACAATTACGCTGTGCTTAGTTGATGGGATATTGTGCATATAAAATCTAGGAATGTTCCAAAAATAGTTAAAAAGTTTCAAAATAATGTATCAATGGTTGTTTAAGGGTTAAGTTTGTTTGATTTGGTTTTATTGTATTTTTGAATGATGTTTTAGTGATTGTATTAACGTTTTCAGATTATGATGTAATAATTGGTAACAAAGTTAAAAGGAAATTAGAAAAATGCGTTCCTTTCATTGTCTGTTTTACATACAAATTGATATTTTGAATGACAGTTTAGAGCATAAAATAATACATTATTTTCATTAACAGAATTTGGTTGAAAATAGCATCACTGGTTGATAATATTTATTCTACTGGGACAAACATCTCCCAAATTAATATATATATATATATATATATATATATATATATATATATATATATATATATATATATATATATATATATATATATATATATATATATATATATATAATCAAAAATTGTCGGGGACAATAAGTGAATGCATGTATTGATTGAGACAGCAATATAAAATGTTTTTACTAACGATGATACCCAACCTTCAAGAGATACATATTTTATATGCAAAACCTAACAGAAACTATACAAATATTACATGGTGAGGGAAGTGTATTATGTTTTTCTATTGTTGTCTATATGTCATCAATTGCTACATGAATGTCTCTACTCCGTCCGAAAACATCATGGCGGCAAACGGGCACATTGATATCCTTTTCAATGTTTAGCAAAGAGTGGAATTCAGTTCAATCGCTATATGGCACACGGTAGACGATTTTAATATTGTCAATCTTTGCAATATTTATAATACTTACGCATTTGCTTTTATTTCACTTGAGTAGATTATCATAAAAATGTCTTCATCTTAATATGGTAAAATTTAACATTTCTTCTAGAATTGTTGAGGCGAAAGCCGATAGAATAGAATACAAATTTATTTAAACACCACCCGTGGGAGTCCACACTAAAAACACTGTGACACGAGGCAAACAATTCTCTCGCATTTCACAGCTTTATGCCATGAAGATCAATTGTTTTTATCTTGTACTGAGTATTATATTGATAGAGTTCTATAACAAAACTTATGTTAAATATAGTTTGCTTTTATTTCTTTAGTTTCTGGCATGTCAAAAATCATTTCTTTTTCGCAAAAAATATATATTTCAACAATCTGATTTGTGAATGAATAAACTGTTGCGAACAAACCTGGATTTTCACGTCCAAGCCGTGCTCAAAACTTCACATATATTTAGGAATTCCATCTGTGAGGATGCCTACAATCTGCACGTGTTACTAATAAATATGGATGTTGAAAGTATGTGTGCATATGTGCTTACAATGGGAACTCACTATATGCACTGTGTATGTATGTATGTATGTATGTATGTATGTATGTATGTATGTATGTATGTATGTATGTATGTATGTATGTATGTATGTATGTATGTATGTATATGTGAGTGTGGTTGTGTATGCTCGAACGCACACATGTATGTATATACTTAATATAGATATGTACCAGCTTTATATGTCATTTATGTACTCAATAAGAACATTGTAATATCACTGCCCTTGCTTTCCATTTGATGATCATCTTTACGATAATGATTGGATTTAACTCTTAAACAATTAGAAATTTACTATGCATTATAACGATGTAAATATTGAGATTCGTGTATGAAGGTTGTGAAAGATGAGGATGTTTTTATATTTCAAATTACATAACTTTGGTGACGAATTTCTTTGGCATATTCGGCCATGGTGTCATGATATATAGGTAATATTTATGGAGAAATATTCTTGTGAAATGATGCTAGGTTGATTAAAACTGAATTTTAATTAAATTACTAGAAAAGGTAAGGTCAAATGTGACATGGGCATAATCGATAGGATAACCCAATATCTCCGGACCTCAATCATTCATGACACGCTAATCATATATAAATGCCTTTAAACGCATAGCACATCATTTTGGTTTATAACATTTGAATGCAGTGTGCACGTTAGAGTTACTTCCCATAACTTCTACAAATACCAAACTATCACCAACTAAAAATAGCACCTGATGGGAAAATACATATGATATAAATAGGTCTCAAGCAGTGTGGGTTTTGGAAGCTATAAACAAAGGGCGTGAGGTAGCCCGGCACCAATTGTTGATTTTCTTCTATAGACCCCAATATTATTTTTTTTGTTAAGTAAATATACTTTCTATCCAATTACAGCTTTCATGTCACACATTGTCACAGGGCACAATCTTAGATTGTCAATTTGCAAGGACAAAAAAAGGTAATCCGTGTATTTAAGAGGGATAATTCTGCTGGAACTAGACCGGGCTAAGGGGTATCTAGTCACAACAAACCCAGTTACACTTTGGTGTCACACACTTAAAAAAACATAAACAAATACAAAATATGATTTATACGAATTAACCTAGTCCTACATATTGCAATGATGTTTATCATTTTTTAAAGCCTAATAGAAAATACAACTCTGACATAATGCATCGTTCCGCGCTAGTGTTATTATTTATTTATGAATGCAAATTTACCTACACTTTAAGCTCCGCCTACTTGGGGTTGTATAACGGGTGCCGTTATACCTTTTATGTGCTACCATCCACTGGGCATTAGTCTCCAGGTTACTGCAGTTAGATTATTCTGTATGTAGTGTAGCATGTATCATTAGCTAGCTACTCCTGCGTTACAATAATTTTAATAACATTGACTTTTGATTTTCTCTCATTTTGGTGGTGGTGTTACGACTATTTTTTGCGGTCTTCATATAAGTATCAGAAATGTACGAAAACAAACACGAGTTGTCATGTCCAAAAATATTTTGTTTCCTTACAATACACAAGTGAAGATTAATAAAAGAACGTAGAGCATTTTCAATAAAAATCGAGAAACATTTCAACAAGTACTTTTTCATGTCAAAGTACATAAGGTCCAATTGACGTTCAGTGTTTTGGCAATGGAATGCCTATAATGAATGTGTTAATGTGCCCATATTCTCGAATATTTTAAGGTGGAAATGTTCTGTAATATGCGTGGAGGTGCTAAAATTCGTTTCATTTATAACAATATTATAATCCAAGTTTAGTTGTTAACAAAAGACAAAGACGATGTCAAATATATTCATGCATACATGGAATCTCTTGATATTTCGACACAATTTCCATTCCATTATATAACTCCTAATATGTCTTAGTTCAATGATATCTATATATTGTCCAGTGTCGGTCAAGTCTTCAATGTCCAAATGCCACGGTCTGTTAATTTAAGTTTCCACCCTACTTTCTTTAAGCTCAGTCACGTTGAATGTATTTCAGTTTGAGATGTACCATTTGGTATAGTAATAAACATTACTTAGTAAAAATGGCGTATGACGTATTGGTTTCGTACGTTTATGGTCAAAGTAACACTTCAGTATATGAACTGTCATTTGATCATCTCCTTCTCATTATACCACATTTTGGCGGCAGATAATAAACATGGGAAATTTCAAATAACAACTTTTCAGAAACGTTTAGAAAAATAATGACTGAAACCTTTCAGAAAGCTCAAATTGCATTGTAGGTTGTTAATTTTCATAACTGCTGACGATTCCTAATCAACGTACCTAATTAAATTGCATTTTTCAAACTGAAAAACTTATACAATCCTCGTAAATACACTAGCGGACAGAAACTGGCTTAATTGGACAAACACATATTGGCAAGAACGCCTACTAAAGTTATTTATCTTTTGGAAATTTATAATAATGAATGAACACCTGTTGTAAAAAACACAGAAGAGAAAATGAACCACGTTTGACGGCAAACATGTTTACTCACAATTTTTTTCATTTTCCATGAATGATGACTGTTCCCCATTATTAAGTCAGGCAATGCTAAATGTGGTTGTCTGTGTGTATTGTGGCGGCAGTGCTCGTTGAGTAATAAGGCCTTGGTGATGATCCGGAAGTGAAATATCTGTTCTGTTTACATGCAGTTATGTTTACAGTGCAGCCTCTCAAAAAGATACCGATCAACCCCTGACAAGAACATCACCGTGAAGACATCTTTGGATGTGTTTCAGATTAACATATGATTTGTATTGATAGTCACAGTTGAAAGGTCAGTACTGAGAAATATATGTAGAGAACATATAGCAAAATTAATTGTGGTGCATGTCCATACAGCGAGACATGAGAATACAGCCGTGGTATCCGGTGCGTCCGACAATAATATTTTGAACAGAATAGTCTTGTGAGAATTGCCACTTTTGGAATATTAAGCATTGCAGTGTGTTATTTTCGTTAGTCTGTGCAGTGCGTTATGCCTAGCGGTTGTGAAGAAAACTTTAGATGAGCAGAAATGACAAACATCATTGTACACTGAATAGTTTGAGTTGAAAACTACAAGGGAACGGCCAGGCTCCCCCATTTAATCATTTCGATTAGTATTATTATTCACACGTTAACGTAAATAATAGAAGATATATGTTGGAAAGTGCCAACTTGTTGTATTTTATGTGGCGCATACAATTACGCTGTGCTTAGTTGATGGGATATTGTGCATATAAAATCTAGGAATGTTCCAAAAATAGTAAAAAAGTTTCAAAATAATGTATCAATGGATGTTTAAGGGTTAAGTTTGTTTGATTTGGTTTTATTGTATTTTTGAATGATGTTTTAGTGATTGTATTAACATTTTCAGATTATGATGTAATAATTGGTAACAAAGTTAAAAGGAAATTAGAAAATTGCGTTCCTTTCATTGTCTGTTTTACATACAAATTGAAATTTTGAATGACAGTTTAGAGCATAAAATAATACATTATTTTCATTAACATAATTTGGTTGAAAATAGCATCACTGGTTGATAATATTTATTCTACTGGGACAAACATCTCCCAAATTAATATATATATATATATATATATATATATATATATATATATATATATATATATATATATATATATATATATATATATATATATATATATATATATATATTATATATATATATATAATCAAAAATTGTCGGAGACAATAAGTGAATGCATGTATTGATTGAGACAGCAATATCAAATGTTTTTACTAACGATGATACCCAACCTTCAAGAGATACATATTTTATATGCAAAACTTAGCAGAAACTATACAAATATTACATGGTGAGGGAAGTGCAATATGTTTTTCTATTGTTGTCTATATGTCATCAATTGCTACATGAATGTCTCTACTCCGTCCGAAAACATCATGGCGGCAAACGGGCACATTGATATCCTTTTCAATGTTTAGCAAAGAGTGGAATTCAGTTCAATCGCTATATGGCACACGGTAGACGATTTTAATATTGTCAATCTTTGCAATATTTATAATACATACGCATTTGCTTTTATTTCACTTGAGTAGATTATCATAAAAATGTCTTCATCTTAATATGGTAAAATTTAAGATTTCTTCCAGAATTGTTGAGGCGAAAGCCGATAGAATAGAATACAAATTTATTTAAACACCACCCGTGGGAGTCCACACTAAAAACACTGTGACACGAGGCAAACAATTCTCTCGCATTTCACAGCTTTATGCCATGAAGATCAATTGTTTTTATCTTGTACTGAGTATTATATTGATAGAGTTCTATAACAAAACTTATGTTAAATATAGTTTGTTTTTATTTCTTTAGTTTCTAGCATGTCAAAAATCATTTCTTTTTCGCTAAAAATATATATTTCAACAATGTGATTTGTGAATGAATAAACTGTTGCGATCAAACCTGGCCTTTCACGTCCAAGCCGTGCTCAAAACTTCACATATATTTAGGTATTCCATCTGTGAGGATGCCTACAATCTGCACGTGTTACTAATAAATATGGATGTTGAAAGTATGTGTGCATATGTGCTTACAATGGGAACTCACTATATGCACTGTGTATGTATGTATGTATGTATGTATGTATGTATGTATGTATGTATGTATGTATGTATGTATGTATGTATGTATGTATGTATGTATGTATGTATGTATGTATGTATGTATATGTGAGTGTGGTTGTGTATGCTCGAACGCACACATGTATGTATATACTTAATATAGATATGTACCAGCTTTATATGTCATTTATGCACTCAATAAAAACATTGTAATATCACTGCAATTGCTTTCCATTTGATGATCATCTTTACGATAATGATTGGATTTAACTCTTAAACAATTAGAAATTTACTATGCATTATAACGATGTAAATATTGAGATTCGTGTATGAAGGTTGTGAAAGATGAGGATGTTTTTATATTTCAAATTACATAACTTTGGTGACGAATTTCTTTGGCATATTCGGCCATGGTGTCATGATATATAGGTAATATTTATGGAGATATATTCTTGTGAAATGATGCTAGGTTGATTAAAACTGAATTTTAATTAAATTACTAGAAAAGGTAAGGTCAAATGTGACATGGGCATAATCGATAGGATAACCCAATATCTCCGGACCTCAATCATTCATGACACGCTAATCATATATAAATGCCTTTAAACGCATAGCACATCATTTTGGTTTATAACATTTGAATGCAGTGTGCACGTTAGAGTTACTTCCCATAACTTCTACAAATACCAAACTATCACCAACTAAAAATAGCACCTGATGGGAAAATACATATGATATAAATAGGTCTCAAGCAGTGTGGGTTTTGGAAGCTATAAACATAGGGCGTGAGGTAGCCCGGCACCAATTGTTGATTTTCTTCTATAGACCCCAATATTATTTTTTTTGTTAAGTAAATATACTTTCTATCCAATTACAGCTTTCATGTCACACATTGTCACAGGGCACAATCTTAGATTGTCAATTTGCAAGGACAAAATAAGGTAATCCGTGTATTTAAGAGGGATAATTCTGCTGGAACTAGACCGGGCTAAGGGGTATCTAGTCACAACAAACCCAGTTACACTTTGGTGTCACACACTTAAAAAAACATAAACAAATACAAAATATGATTTATACGAATTAACCTAGTCCTACATATTGCAATGATGTTTATCATTTTTTAAAGCCTAATAGAAAATACAACTCTGACATAATGCATCGTTCCGCGCTAGTGTTATTATTTATTTATGAATGCAAATTTACCTACACTTTAAGCTCCGCCTACTTGGGGTTGTATAACGGGTGCCGTTATACCTTTTATGTGCTACCATCCACTGGGCATTAGTCTCCAGGTTACTGCAGTTAGATTATTCTGTATGTAGTGTAGCATGTATCATTAGCTAGCTACTCCTGCGTTACAATAATTTTAATAACATTGACTTTTGATTTTCTCTCATTTTGGTGGTGGTGTTACGACTATTTTTTGCGGTCTTCATATAAGTATCAGAAATGTACGAAAACAAACACGAGTTGTCATGTCCAAAAAATAATTTGTTTCCTTACAATACACAAGTGAAGATTAATAAAAGAACGTAGAGCATTTTCAATAAAAATCGAGAAACATTTCAACAAGTACTTTTTCATGTCAAAGTACATAAGGTCCAATTGACGTTCAGTGTTTTGGCAATGGAATGCCTATAATGAATGTGTTAATGTGCCCATATTCTCGAATATTTTAAGGTGGAAATGTTCTGTAATATGCGTGGAGGTGCTAAAATTCGTTTCATTTATAACAATATTATAATCCAAGTTTAGTTGTTAACAAAAGACAAAGACGATGTCAAATATATTCATGCATACATGGAATCTCTTGATATTTCGACACAATTTCCATTCCATTATATAACTCCTAATATGTCTTAGTTCAATGATATATATATATTGTCCAGTGTCGGTCAAGTCTTCAATGTCCAAATGCCACGGTCTGTTAATTTAAGTTTCCACCCTACTTTCTTTAAGCTCAGTCACGTTGAATGTATTTCAGTTTGAGATGTACCATTTGGTATAGTAATAAACATTACTTAGTAAAAATGGCGTATGACGTATTGGTTTCGTACGTTTATGGTCAAAGTAACACTTCAGTATATGAACTGTCATTTGATCATCTCCTTCTCATTATACCACATTTTGGCGGCAGATTATAAACATGGGAAATTTCAAATAACAACTTTTCAGAAACGTTTAGAAAAATAATGACTGAAACCTTTCAGAAAGCTCAAATTGCATTGTAGGTTGTTAATTTTCATAACTGCTGACGATTCCTAATCAACGTACCTAATTAAATTGCATTTTTCAAACTGAAAAACTTATACAATCCTCGTAAATACACTAGCGGACAGAAACTGGCTTAATTGGACAAACACATATTGGCAAGAACGCCTACTAAAGTTATTTATCTTTTGGAAATTTATAATAATGAATGTACACCTGTTGTAAAAAACACAGAAGAGAAAATGAACCACGTTTGACGGCAAACATGTTTACTCACAATTTTTTTTCATTTTCCATGAATGATGACTGTTCCCCATTATTAAGTCAGGCAATGCTAAATGTGGTTGTCTGTGTGTATTGTGGCGGCAGTGCTCGTTGAGTAATAAGGCGTTGGTGATGATCCGGAAGTGAAATATCTGTTCTGTTTACATGCAGTTATGTTTACAGTGCAGCCTCTCAAAAAGATGCAGATCAACCCCTGACAAGAACATCACCGTGAAGACATCTTTGGATGTGTTTCAGATTAACATATGATTTGTATTGATAGTCACAGTTGAAAGGTCAGTACTGAGAAATATATGTAGAGAACATATAGCAAAATTAATTGTGGTGTATGTCCATACAGCGAGACATGAGAATACAGCCGTGGTATCCGGTGCGTCCGACAATAATATTTTGAACAGAATAGTCTTGTGAGAATTGCCACTTTTGGAATATTAAGCATTGCAGTGTGTTATTTTCGTTAGTCTGTGCGGTGCGTTATGCCTAGCGGTTGTGAAGAAAACTTTAGATGAGCAGAAATGACAAACATCATTGTACACTGAATAGTTTGAGTTGAAAACTACAAGGGAACGGCCAGGCTCCCCCATTTAATCATTTCGATTAGTATTATTATTCACACGTTAACGTAAATAATAGAAGATATATGTTGGAAAGTGCCAACTTGTTGTATTTTATGTGGCGCATACAATTACGCTGTGCTTAGTTGATGGGATATTGTGCAGAATAAAATCTAGGAATGTTCCAAAAATAGTAAAAAAGTTTCAAAATAATGTATCAATGGATGTTTAAGGGTTAAGTTTGTTTGATTTGGTTTTATTGTATTTTTGAATGATGTTTTAGTGATTGTATTAACATTTTCAGATTATGATGTAATAATTGGTAACAAAGTTAAAAGGAAATTAGAAAATTGCGTTCCTTTCATTGTCTGTTTTACATACAAATTGAAATTTTGAATGACAGTTTAGAGCATAAAATAATACATTATTTTCATTAACATAATTTGGTTGAAAATAGCATCACTGGTTGATAATATTTATTCTACTGGGACAAACATCTCCCAAATTAATATATATATATATATATATATATATATATATATATATATATATATATATATATATATATATATATATATATATATATATATATATATGTATATATATATATTTATATATATATATATAATCAAAAATTGTCGGAGACAATAAGTGAATGCATGTATTGATTGAGACAGCAATATCAAATGTTTTTACTAACGATGATACCCAACCTTCAAGAGATACATATTTTATATGCAAAACTTAGCAGAAACTATACAAATATTACATGGTGAGGGAAGTGTAATATGTTTTTCTATTGTTGTCTATATGTCATCAATTGCTACATGAATGTCTCTACTCCGTCCGAAAACATCATGGCGGCAAACGGGCACATTGATATCCTTTTCAATGTTTAGCAAAGAGTGGAATTCAGTTCAATCGCTATATGGCACACGGTAGACGATTTTAATATTGTCAATCTTTGCAATATTTATAATACTTACGCATTTGCTTTTATTTCACTTGAGTAGATTATCATAAAAATGTCTTCATCTTAATATGGTAAAATTTAACATTTCTTCCAGAATTGTTGAGGCGAAAGCCGATAGAATAGAATACAAATTTATTTAAACACCACCCGTGGGAGTCCACACTAAAAACACTGTGACACGAGGCAAACAATTCTCTCGCATTTCACAGCTTTATGCCATGAAGATCAATTGTTTTTATCTTGTACTGAGTATTATATTGATAGAGTTCTATAACAAAACTTATGTTAAATATAGTTTGCTTTTATTTCTTTAGTTTCTAGGATGTCAAAAATCATTTCTTTTTCGCTAAAAATATATATTTCAACAATGTGATTTGTGAATGAATAAACTGTTGCGATCAAACCTGGCCTTTCACGTCCAAGCCGTGCTCAAAACTTCACATATATTTAGGAATTCCATCTGTGAGGATGCCTACAATCTGCACGTGTTACTAATAAATATGGATGTTGAAAGTATGTGTGCATATGTGCTTACAATGGGAACTCACTATATGCACTGTGTATGTATGTATGTATGTATGTATGTATGTATGTATGTATGTATGTATGTATGTATGTATGTATGTATGTATGTATGTATGTATGTATGTATGTATGTATGTATATGTGAGTGTGGTTGTGTATGCTCGAACGCACACATGTATGTATATACTTAATATAGATATGTACCAGCTTTATATGTCATTTATGCACTCAATAAAAACATTGTAATATCACTGCCCTTGCTTTCCATTTGATGATCATCTTTACGATAATGATTGGATTTAACTCTTAAACAATTAGAAATTTACTATGCATTATAACGATGTAAATGATGAGATTCGTGTATGAAGGTTGTGAAAGATGAGGATGTTTTTATATTTCAAATTACATAACTTTGGTGACGAATTTCTTTGGCATATTCGGCCATGGTGTCATGATATATAGGTAATATTTATGGAGAAATATTCTTGTGAAATGATGCTAGGTTGATTAAAACTGAATTTTAATTAAATTACTAGAAAAGGTAAGGTCAAATGTGACATGGGCATAATCGATAGGATAACCCAATATCTCCGGACCTCAATCATTCATGACACGCTAATCATATATAAATGCCTTTAAACGCATAGCACATCATTTTGGTTTATAACATTTGAATGCAGTGTGCACGTTAGAGTTACTTCCCATAACTTCTACAAATACCAAACTATCACCAACTAAAAATAGCACCTGATGGGAAAATACATATGATATAAATAGGTCTCAAGCAGTGTGGGTTTTGGAAGCTATAAACAAAGGGCGTGAGGTATCCCGGCACCAATTGTTGATTTTCTTCTATAGACCCCAATATTATTTTTTTTGTTAAGTAAATATACTTTCTATCCAATTACAGCTTTCATGTCACACATTGTCAAAGGGCACAATCTTAGATTGTCAATTTGCAAGGACAAAATAAGGTAATCCGTGTATTTAAGAGGGATAATTCTGCTGGAACTAGACCGGGCTAAGGGGTATCTAGTCACAACAAACCCAGTTACACTTTGGTGTCACACACTTAAAAAAACATAAACAAATACAAAATATGATTTATATACGAATTAACCTAGTCCTACATATTGCAATGATGTTTATCATTTTTTAAAGCCTAATAGAAAATACAACTCTGACATAATGCATCGTTCCGCGCTAGTGTTATTATTTATTTATGAATGCAAATTTACCTACACTTTAAGCTCCGCCTACTTGGGGTTGTATAACGGGTGCCGTTATACCTTTTATGTGCTACCATCCACTGGGCATTAGTCTCCAGGTTACTGCAGTTAGATTATTCTGTATGTAGTGTAGCATGTATCATTAGCTAGCTACTCCTGCGTTACAATAATTTTAATAACATTGACTTTTGATTTTCTCTCATTTTGGTGGTGGTGTTACGACTATTTTTTGCGGTCTTCATATAAGTATCAGAAATGTACGAAAACAAACACGAGTTGTCATGTCCAAAAAATAATTTGTTTCCTTACAATACACAAGTGAAGATTAATAAAAGAACGTAGAGCATTTTCAATAAAAATCGAGAAACATTTCAACAAGTACTTTTTCATGTCAAAGTACATAAGGTCCAATTGACGTTCAGTGTTTTGGCAATGGAATGCCTATAATGAATCTGTTAATGTGCCCATATTCTCGAATATTTTAAGGTGGAAATGTTCTGTAATATGCGTGGAGGTGCTAAAATTCGTTTCATTTATAACAATATTATAATCCAAGTTTAGTTGTTAACAAAAGACAAAGACGATGTCAAATATATTCATGCATACATGGAATCTCTTGATATTTCGACACAATTTCCATTCCATTATATAACTCCTAATATGTCTTAGTTCAATGATATATATATATATATTGTCCAGTGTCGGACAAGTCTTCAATGTCCAAATGCCACGGTCTGTTATTTTAAGTTTCCACCCTACTTTCTTTAAGCTCAGTCACGTTGAATGTATTTCAGTTTGAGATGTACCATTTGGTATAGTAATAAACATTACTTAGTAAAAATGGCGTATGACGTATTGGTTTCGTACCTTTATGGTCAAAGTAACACTTCAGTATATGAACTGTCATTTGATCATCTCCTTCTCATTATACCACATTTTGGCGGCAGATAATAAACATGGGAAATTTCAAATAACAACTTTTCAGAAACGTTTAGAAAAATAATGACTGAAACCTTTCAGAAAGCTCAAATTGCATTGTAGGTTATTAATTTTCATAACTGCTGACGATTCCTAATGAACGTACCCAATTAAATTGCATTTTTCAAACTGAAAAACTTATACGATCCTCGTAAATACACTAGCGGACAGAAACTGGCTTAATTGGACAAACACATATTGGCAAGAACGCCTTCTAAAGTTATTTATCTTTTGGAAATTTACAATAATGAATGAACACCTATTGTAAAAAACACAGAAGAGAAAATGAACCACGTTTGACGGCAAACATGTTTACTCACAATTTTTTTCATTTTCCATGAATGATGACTGTTCCCCATTATTAAGTCAGGCAATGCTAAATGTGGTTGTCTGTGTGTATTGTGGCGGCAGTGCTCGTTGAGTGTAATAAGTCCTTGGTGATGATCTGGAAGTGAAATATCTGTTCTGTTTACATGCAGTTATGTTTACAGTGCAGCCTCTCAAAAAGATGCCGATCAACCCCTGACAAGAACATCACCGTGAAGACATCTTTGGATGTGTTTCAGATTAACATATGATTTGTATTGATAGTCACAGTTGAAAGGTCAGTACTGAGAAATATATGTAGAGAACATATAGCAAAATTAATTGTGGTGTATGTCCATACAGCGAGACATGAGAATACAGCCGTGGTATCCGGTGCGTCCGACAATAATATTTTGAACAGAATAGTCTTGTGAGAATTGCCACTTTTGGAATGTTAAGCATTGCAGTGTGTTATTTTCGTTAGTCTGTACGGTGCGTTATGCCTAGCGGTTGTGAAGGAAACTTTAGATGAGCAGAAATGACAAACATCATTGTACACTGAATAGTTTGAGTTGAAAACTACAAGGGAACGGCCAGGCTCCCCCATTTAATCATTTCGATTAGTATTATTATTCACACGTTAACGTAAATAATAGAAGATATATGTTGGAAAGTGCCAACTTGTTGTATTTTATGTGGCGCATACAATTACGCTGTGCTTAGTTGATGGGATATTGTGCATATAAAATCTAGGAATGTTCCAAAAATAGTAAAAAAGTTTCAAAATAATGTATCAATGGATGTTTAAGGGTTAAGTTTGTTTGATTTGGTTTTATTGTATTTTTGAATGATGTTTTAGTGATTGTATTAACATTTTCAGATTATGATGTAATAATTGGTAACAAAGTTAAAAGGAAATTAGAAAAATGCGTTCCTTTCATTGTCTGTTTTACATACAAATTGAAATTTTGAATGACAGTTTAGAGCATAAATAATACATTATTTTCATTAACCTAATTTGGTTGAAAATAGCATCACTGGTTGATAATATTTATTCTACTGGGACAAACATCTCCCAAATTAATATATATATATATATATATATATATATATATATATATATATATATATATATATATATATATATATATATATATATATATATTTATATATATATATATAATCAAAAATTGTCGGGGACAATAAGTGAATGCATGTATTGATTGAGACAGCAATATAAAATGTTTTTACTAACGATGATACCCAACCTTCAAGAGATACATATTTTATATGCAAAACCTAGCAGAAACTATACAAATATTACATGGTGAGGGAAGTGTAATATGTTTTTCTGTTGTTGTCTATATGTCATCAATTGCTACATGAATGTCTCTACTCCGTCCGAAAACATCATGGCGGCAACGGGCACATTGATATCCTTTTCAATGTTTAGCAAAGAGTGGAATTCAGTTCAATCGCTATATGGCACACGGTAGACGATTTTAATATTGTCAATCTTTGCAATATTTATAATACTTACTCATTTGCTTTTATTTCACTTGAGTAGATTATCATAAAAATGTCTTCATCTTAATATGGTAAAGTTTAACATTTCTTCCAGAATTGTTGAGGCGAAAGCCGATAGAATAGAATACAAATTTATTTAAAAACCACCCGTGGGAGTCCACACTAAAAACACTGTGACACGAGGCAAACAATTCTCTCGCATTTCACAGCTTTATGCCATGAAGATCAATTGTTTTTATCTTGTACTGAGTATTATATTGATAGAGTTCTATAACAAAACTTATGTTAAATATAGTTTGTTTTTATTTCTTTAGTTTCTAGCATGTCAAAAATCATTTCTTTTTCGCTAAAAATATATATTTCAACAATGTGATTTGTGAATGAATAAACTGTTGCGAACAAACCTGGCCTTTCACGTTCAAGCCGTGCTCAAAACTTCACATATATTTAGGAATTCCATCTGTGAGGATGCCTACAATCTGCACGTGTTACTAATAAATATGGATGTTGAAAGTATGTGTGCATATGTGCTTACAATGGGAACTCACTATATGCACTGTGTATGTATGTATGTATGTATGTATGTATGTATGTATGTATGTATGTATGTATGTATGTATGTATGTATGTATGTATGTATGTATGTATGTATGTATGTATGTATGTATGTATGTATGTATGTATGTATGTATATGTGAGTGTGGTTGTGTATGCTCGAACGCACACATGTATGTATATACTTAATATAGATATGTACCAGCTTTATATGTCATTTATGCACTCAATAAAAACATTGTAATATCACTGCCCTTGCTTTCCATTTGATGATCATCTTTACGATAATGATTGGATTTAACTCTTAAACAATTAGAAATTTACTATGCATTATAACGATGTAAATGATGAGATTCGTGTATGAAGGTTGTGAAAGATGAGGATGTTTTTATATTTCAAATTACATAACTTTGGTGACGAATTTCTTTGGCATATTCGGCCATGGTGTCATGATATATAGGTAATATTTATGGAGAAATATTCTTGTGAAATGATGCTAGGTTGATTAAAACTGAATTTTAATTAAATTACTAGAAAAGGTAAGGTCAAATGTGACATGGGCATAATCGATAGGATAACCCAATATCTCCGGACCTCAATCATTCATGACACGCTAATCATATATAAATGCCTTTAAACGCATAGCACATCATTTTGGTTTATAACATTTGAATGCAGTGTGCACGTTAGAGTTACTTCCCATAACTTCTACAAATACCAAACTATCACCAACTAAAAATAGCACCTGATGGGAAAATACATATGATATAAATAGGTCTCAAGCAGTGTGGGTTTTGGAAGCTATAAACAAAGGGCGTGAGGTATCCCGGCACCAATTGTTGATTTTCTTCTATAGACCCCAATATTATTTTTTTTGTTAAGTAAATATACTTTCTATCCAATTACAGCTTTCATGTCACACATTGTCAAAGGGCACAATCTTAGATTGTCAATTTGCAAGGACAAAATAAGGTAATCCGTGTATTTAAGAGGGATAATTCTGCTGGAACTAGACCGGGCTAAGGGGTATCTAGTCACAACAAACCCAGTTACACTTTGGTGTCACACACTTAAAAAAACATAAACAAATACAAAATATGATTTATATACGAATTAACCTAGTCCTACATATTGCAATGATGTTTATCATTTTTTAAAGCCTAATAGAAAATACAACTCTGACATAATGCATCGTTCCGCGCTAGTGTTATTATTTATTTATGAATGCAAATTTACCTACACTTTAAGCTCCGCCTACATGGGGTTGTATAACGGGTGCCGTTATACCTTTTATGTGCTACCATCCACTGGGCATTAGTCTCCAGGTTACTGCAGTTAGATTATTCTGTATGTAGTGTAGCATGTATCATTAGCTAGCTACTCCTGCGTTACAATAATTTTAATAACATTGACTTTTGATTTTCTCTCATTTTGGTGGTGGTGTTACGACTATTTTTTGCGGTCTTCATATAAGTATCAGAAATGTACGAAAACAAACACGAGTTGTCATGTCCAAAAAATAATTTGTTTCCTTACAATAAATGAACGTAGAGTATTTTCAATAAAAATCGAGAAACATTCCAACAAGTACTTTTTCATGTCAAAGTACATAAGGTCCAATTGACGTTCAGTGTTTTGGCAATGGAATGCCTATAATGAATGTGTTAATGTGCCCATATTCTCGAATATTTTAAGGTGGAAATGTTCTGTAAAATGCGTGGAGGTGCTAAAATTCGTTTCATTTATAACAATATTATAATCCATGTTTAGTTGTTAACAAAAGACAAAGACGATGTCAAATATATTCATGCATACATGGAATCTCTTGATATTTCGACACAATTTCCATTCCATTATATAACTCCTAATATGTCTTAGTTCAATGATATATATATATATTGTCCAGTGTCGGACAAGTCTTCAATGTCCAAATGCCACGGTCTGTTATTTTAAGTTTCCACCCTACTTTCTTTAAGCTCAGTCACGTTGAATGTATTTCAGTTTGAGATGTACCATTTGGTATAGTAATAAACATTACTTAGTAAAAATGGCGTATGACGTATTGGTTTCGTACGTTTATGGTCAAAGTAACACTTCAGTATATGAACTGTCATTTGATCATCTCCTTCTCATTATACCACATTTTGGCGGCAGATAATAAACATGGGAAATTTCAAATAACAACTTTTCAGAAACGTTTAGAAAAATAATGACTGAAACCTTTCAGAAAGCTCAAATTGCATTGTAGGTTATTAATTTTCATAACTGCTGACGATTTCTAATGAACGTACCCAATTAAATTGCATTTTTCAAACTGAAAAACTTATACAATCCTCGTAAATACACTAGCGGACAGAAACTGGCTTAATTGGACAAACACATATTGGCAAGAACGCCTTCTAAAGTTATTTATGTTTTGGAAATTTACAATAATGAATGAACACCTGTTGTAAAAAACACAGAAGAGAAAATGAACCACGTTTGACAGCAAACATGTTTACTTACACTTTTTTTCATTTTCCATGAATGATGACTGTTCCCCATTATTAAGTCAGGCAATGTTAAATGTGGTTGTCTGTGTGTATTGTGGCGGCAGTGCTCGTTGAGTAATAAGGCCTTGGTGATGATCCGGAAGTGAAATATCTGTTCTGTTTACATGCAGTTTTGTTTACAGTGCAGCCTCTCAAAAAGATGCCGATCAACCCCTGACAAGAACATCACCGTGAAGACATCTTTGGATGTGTTTCAGATTAACATATGATTTGTATTGATAGTCACAGTTGAAAGGTCAGTACTGAGAAATATATGTAGAGAACATATAGCAAAATTAATTGTGGTGTATGTCCATACAGCGAGACATGAGAATGTAGCCGTGGTATCCGGTGCGTCCGACAATAATATTTTGAACAGAATAGTCTTGTGAGAATTGCCACTTTTGGAATGTTAAGCATTGCAGTGTGTTATTTTCGTTAGTCTGTGCGGTGCGTTATGCCTAGCGGTTGTGAAGGAAACTTTAGATGAGCAGAAATGACAAACATCATTGTACACTGAAAAGTTTGAGTTGAAAACTACAAGGGAACGGCCAGGCTCCCCCATTTAATCATTTCGATTAGTATTATTATTATTCACACGTTAACGTAAATAATAAAAGATATATGTTGGAAAGTGCCAACTTCTTGTATTTTATTTGGCGCATACAATTACGCTGTGCTTAGTTGATGGGATATTGTGCATATAGAATCTAGGAATGTTCCAAAAATAGTAAAGAAGTTTCAAAATAATGTATCAATGGTTGTTTAAGGGTTAATTTTGTTTGATTTGGTTTTATTGTATTTTTGTATGATGTTTTAGTGATTGTATTAACATTTTCAGATTATGATGTAATAATTGGTAACAAAGTTAAAAGGAAATTAGAAAATATGCGTTCCTTTCATTGTCTGTTTTACATACAAATTGATATTTTGAATGACAGTTTAGAGCATAAAATAATACATTATTTTCATTAACATAATTTGGTTGAAAATAGCATCACTGGTTGATAATATTTATTCTACTGGGAAAAAACATTTCCCAAATTAATATATATATATATATATATATATATATATATATATATATATATATATATATATATATATATATATATATATATATATATATATATATATATATATATTTATATAATCAAAAATTGTCGGGGACAATAAGTGAATGCATGTATTGATTGAGACAGCAATATAAAATGTTTTTACTAATGATGATACCCAACCTTCAAGAGATACATATTTTATATGCAAAAACTAACAAAACTATACAAATATTTCATGGTGAGGGAAGTGCAATATGTTTTTCTATTGATGTCTATATGTCATCAATTGCTACATGAATGTCTCTACATCGTCCGAAAACATCATGGCGGCAAACAGGCACATTGATATCCTTTTCAATGTTTAGCAAAGAGTGGAATTCAGTTCAAACGCTATATGGCACACGGTAGACGATTTTTATTATGTCAATCTTTGCAATATATATAATACTTACGCATTTGCTTTTATTTCACTTGAGTAGATTATCATAAAAATGTCTTCATCTTAAGATGGTAAAATCTAACATTTCGTCCAGAATTGTTGAGGCGAAAGCCAGTAGAATAGAACACAAATTTGTTTAAACACCACCCGTTTGAGACCACACTAAAAACACTGTGTACACGAGGCAAACAATTCTCTCGCATTCCCGCTTTTTCACACTGGATTCTATCCGGTTGAGCAGCAGAGAGGGTGAATCAGACAACTTTATAGAGACGTCGATTCGGTAATCTAAGGCTTCTTCGTAAAAAAGGCGTCGATTCGGTAAATTGAGGCCTCCTCGATGAATTCGTCAATGACGCCATTGTCGTTGTCACTCACCCTCTCTGCTGCTGGAACTTTCAGTTCTGGTTAACAAAAATAATAAATGATTTCAACCAAATATTTGATCCAGTCCGATACGATATCGTGTCCGAGGATCATGTAAATTTATTGTTATAAATCCATGCGGGGTCTACTGATCGTTACTAAAAAAGTTTTTAAATTGATTGAAATCCATATCAGAACACCATGTCTGCCAAATATTTCTAAGAGTATGAGTATCAACGCCGTTAAACACAGCAAGAATATTACAGGTATCTCTGATCACTTTTGGAATCTGAGTGTAGCGTTGAGTGACATATATCACGTCAGTGTTTTTATGCCATCCTCGGGAAAAGATCCTAGCTGGGTTTTTTTGATTGTCTAACATCCCATCGTCGTATACGACTAAATTGTTAATGCTCCCATCGAGGTCATCCACGGATGGTGCCTCGTCAATATCAGTTATAAAATCAATGGCGTTCTCACCTTTAATTTCTGATGCATTCTCGTTAAAATCCTTTAACACTTCATAGCATCGTTGATCATCTACGCTAGGAGCAATTAAATACAACTTATCCCACTTCATCCATCTCATTATTAAATTGAGCAACAATTGAGTTTTGCCGGATCCAGATGGCCCGATTATAATTGCACGGATAGAGTTTGGTAGCGCTGCATGATGCTTAACTGGTTCTCTTATTTTAGTCGCTGAAAAATCAATTATATTCATGTCTCTATACATAAATTATGGATCTATATTGTATGAAGTGTAAAACGCGTACTGGCACAAATGATGTGACGACGATTCCAACTAAAAATAACAGATCAGCACTTACTGGTAGATGTGCAACATGTGGTATTAGATTTTAGATGTATTTCTACAAAATCAAAGATTGTACAATCCGGAGATGTTTTTAAAAAAAACGAGGAGGTGATATCGCAGCCAAATTTGCAAAACTCCCTGGAACCCGATGGTCAAAGTACCCCGGAGAAAAGCACCTTCCAGGATATAGCTACTGTGGCCCCGGAACACGATTAGATATCAGACTTGATGATCGAAATCAACCCAGATCCGGCGAGTATCCGATAAACGCCATTGATAAGGCGTGTCATGCTCATGATGTCGCATATATAAGCAGCAATTTTCAGCATAGATATCTCGCAGATGTGAAATTAATTCATGCGTTAAATGCTATTCCTGATAAATCTTTCAAAGAAAAACTTGCTTCGTGGTTGGTAAAATCAGCTATGAAAGGCAAATTGTTGATGGGTGCTGGTAATTAATAATATGGAATCTATTTATTATTCTCCGAGAGGATACTGGAAGGGTAAAGCAGCAATCGGTAAACTCGCCAGCGCCGCAAAAGTGAAAAAGGCCACTGCGGCTAATTGGTTATCTAAACAGGCTATATGGCAAATATATCTACCGCGTCCTAAACAAATCAATTTCTCGCATTTTGATGTTACCGGACCCAATGAAGTTCATCTGGCTGATTTATTGTTTTTACCACATGACAACGGTTACAAATACGCGCTAATCGTAGTTGACGTTGCGAGTCGATACAAACAAGCAGAACCGCTAACAACAAAATCATCACCTGAAGTTGCTTCTGCATTTGAAAAGATTTATCGACGAGGCCCACTACGCTGGCCAAATCTGTTACAAGTTGATCCTGGCAAGGAATTTCAAGGCGCTGTTTTATCTGCGATGAAACATCACAATGTCACCATCAGACGAGGGCATACTGCGCTACATCGCGATCAGGCAATTGTTGAACGATTTAATCGGACTCTTGCTGAACGGTTATTTGGATATCAATACGCGAAGGAGTTTATTCAGGATAAAAGATCCCGTGAATGGGTTAAGAGATTACCAGCTGTGATTACCGCGCTCAATAACGAGATTACTCGAACAATTAACATGAAACCTGTCAATGCGATTAAGAAAGCGTCTATACCAAAAATGGAAATCCAAGGAATTTCACAAAAAGATTTCAAAGAACCAATTCTTGGTAGTAATGTCACTGTTAGGTATTTATACGAACCAGGAGAGCTTGAGGGTGGTAAAAAAAAGAGCTACCGATCCTATTTGGAGTGTTACTGCACACAAGATATCTACTATAACACGATCTACGGGTAGACCAGCAATCTATAAACTGGATTCAACTGCTCCTCAGCGAGGATTTACTCGACAACAACTACAGGTAATTCCTGACGATACTGAATTACCACCGCGGGGTCTTAATTAGCGCCGTTGCGTCTGTTGCACTCAAGACAAGTCAACATCACATTGTTTCTGACATGACCGAGACTGTTATATTTTCTGTCTACGGTAAATTGGCGAGGATCTTTATCCGAATACTGCCAACGCATTATACAACTGCAACTCGAGCAGTGATTATTCTGTTGTTGTTTCAGCGTAATTATTAATTTAGCATCAATGTCAAATTCTCGTTGTTTTTTTTGTCTTGTTGTTTGTAACCGGAGATTTTTTTATTAATGATGCTAACATCAACGATGCTAGCATCATCCATTGTGGTGTCATCATCGCCTGACTCTGTCAGGACAATTCTTCGAGGCTGATTTATTCTTCGTACTCTGGATACTGCGAGATAGACTAAATTCGACCATTCGATGCGATTATCTACCATCCAAACAATTGTATCCGATATAGTTAATCCCTGTGAAGAGTGTATTGTCGCTGCGTAACCTAACGTCCATGGGGATTTATTAGCACTCAATGCATTTTCGACGACGCTGATATCAACCAGCACAATATCATTTAACACGAGAATCTGCTTTTCACGCTGTCCTGGAATATCAACTTCTATATTCTGCTTTCGTGTATCCGAAGGCCTATAACACAACGGTACTGGAAGTGTTGCAAATTTTTCTTTATGCGTTTCAAATAACTTCATCTGAAGTGTGTCTCTGACTATTTTTCTACTTGCTACTATCAAATCATTTGGTCTCCACGTTTCCCAAAAATCATTCATGGGAGTTTCTGAAATTATTTCACGCGCTATTTCACATTGGATTTTATCCGGTTGTAATCTAATCAGTGCTTTGAACTCGCGTAATTGTTCATCAAGTGATCTATAGTCGGTATTAATTTCTTCATAATAGTCTACAGAACCCTTTAGCCATTTATGTGGAGATCCACCGATAAATGGTGGTGGTTGGCCGTGATCACCGCACATGACGACTTTTGTGTTTTTGTTTAACAACCACTCGAGAAATGTCTGTAATACTCTCAACGATACCGTGCATATTTCATCCCAGATTATGATTTCAGGAATGAATTTATCACCCATTCGATCAGGGGTCCATTCATCGCCTTTCCATCGAAAGAAACTATGATAAGTACAGGCATTTACCCTCGTTGTTTCATCTCTCTGGCGAGTCTGTGAGTTGATGTTAACACAATCATGGTTGACCGACGAAATAATTCAATTGCACGAGTTGTCTTTCCTGACCCACCACAACCGTTTAAATAAACTGTCTTGTATCTACATATTGGATCAGATACCGGTGGTGTATTAGAAAATTCTGACTGAATCTCATCACACTTTAAGTACTTTTCATCCATGGTAACATCTGCCGATTCACAATACTCATGTAGCGTTTCCTTTTTAAATCTCCAACATCCCCAATTTGCCTCCGGATCTGTGAATTTAGCTACATCTGATTTGTATTTCTCGTGGATATACATAGAATCAGTGGCTACTCTATCTGCGGTATTAGGAAATCTAGTTATCATCGAAAATAAATTGATAGAAGCATAAGCTAGCATAGAACTTCTCAAATGTGTGTACTGGGAATTATATCCATCACAGTAGGTAACAACCGTACCCAATTTCTCACCATTGGATAGAAAAGCATCCTTACGGGATACAAGTTTTCCCTGTTTCGTTAAATCTGTTACAATAAAATCGTATTCAGCGACGTCTATGATCAACCGCGAAGAATATTTTGCATTGTCGTATCTTCCACCCTGGGTAAATTTACCGATTATTCTTCGTCCAAAATCCTTTGCTTGTTCTTTTTTAATTTCAAATAACTTCTTAGACCAATTCATGATTTGCTCTTCATTGAAAATCTCCGATTTTCCATTCGAAGAATTTCCATCTGGAAACTGTTTTCGAAGTTCGCTAATTATACGATCTAGATCGGGTTATGGTAGCCAAACTTCTTTCTGAGCTCGATAGCATATAATAGCTTCGGAAACAATCAACCATATTAGCATGCCACAATCAATCATATATCGTAGTAACACTATTGGCATCCAGGCCTTTTCAGATATATGTCTACCAAGCCAAAGATAACTACACGGATGTAACCCTGTAGCGAATTCGAATGATATCACACGAACGAATCCAGTTAAATCAAAATCAGGTAATGGCCCATTAATCGCAACACGAGTCATTTCATGTGTGGGGTGTCCAAATCGTTTAAAATAGTTACTACATTCTCCATACCCGAGAAAACTTCCAGGATAACACGCAGATATATCAATTGAAATCATACCATCACGTGAGTATTTCGTATTCCACAGTCCTCTATGACCACATTCGACGCAACTCAATTGAACGTCCTCGAGAAAATCACTTCGTGTTGGACGCCATGAGTTTTTTTTCTCTTGCGAAGTGAGCTACCACTGATGGAATAGTAAAACTATCCGTTAATAGTTTTTCATGGGAACTCTCCGGTGAAAAATCACTAGCGATTTTTCTCATTCTGTTATCTAATTCTTCAACGCGATATAATTCACCATTTGGTCTTACAAATTGATCAAATCCTGATGCGGAACCAGCACTACTAAGTAACCACACTGACACAGGATCATCTTTACACAACGCATGAATAGCATCAAATAATTTCTCTTCATAGAAAACATCCCCGACGAATTCCGGGGGGATATATCTCACGGTTCATTCTCGTGGAAATATTGTTACTGCAGGTGTCCACGCGTGTTCGTTATGATCAATAATTTGTATTGGCGCTCCTTGTGATTGATATTTCGGTTCGTATAATACTTCTCCGGTTATTGTCGTTACTGATATTGGGAATCTTAATGATGTTTCTAATTTAGCTATATCAGAAATCTTTGCACCGTGCTGTTTCACTGTCAGTTCCCATTCGGTTATTTTCCTACGTCGTAGATCAGTTAGTTTATTTCCTCGGGATGCATTTGTGAAGTGTTCCATTACCCGTGTTGCTACACAATTCAGTGAACTAGAATATTTCATAGGAGCTAGTTTTGCAATATCGGGTTTATCATTTAACGGATATATCCCATAAACAATTGCTGTTACAGGATAAGATCTCTCGTAGTATGGTTTGTCAATTCCAGTTAGAATTCCTGGTTTGGAATCTCTACTTACAATGACAGTTTTTTTATCCTTGAGGATTGGTTCAAATTTATCCCTGATAATCCATTTGCCTTCAACTTCGATAATGAATTTTATTCTGAAAAAATACTTCTGTTGGGAATTGCTTTGTTGAAAATCTTTGGATTTTACACCCTTGAATTTCCAGCCCCTTGGCGGGCCAACATGTGAAATTATCTCAGCTGCTCTTTCATCGTTCATAGTAGCATCGATGATCGGTACATTGACATCTTCATCAATAATTCGAAATGTCGACCAACAGTATGCTGCACCGTCTCGGTATAATTCATTAAAACACTCCCTGATTTTACCGAGTATAGTTCTATCACCGATTAGACGTTTTGGTGTATCAGAGACTCTACCGAGATTGAATTTAGTATTTCTCCAAGGCTTAATTTTCGATAATCTTTGGAACTCCTTATCAAGATTGAATTTATTGTTTTTCCAAGGCTTAATTTTCGATAATCTTTGGAACTCCTTATCAAGATTGAATTTATTATTTTTCCAAGGCTTAATTTTCGATAATCTCTTGAACTCCTTATCAAGATTGAATTTAGCATTTTTCCAAGGCTTAATTTTCGATAATCTCTTGAACTCCTCCATGTTATAATTAAAACAAGTATTTAAATAGAACAATATAGTATAATGAATCACTGCAAGTGGCTTATGATTGGATCAACAACCCCGTGTAACAAATCATGCAGAAGCGAATTCTGTCGGCATCATTTACAAAGCGTTCACAACGGTTCTTTCGGTCCTCTCCCATGCCTCCAATGTGGGGTGGGCGTTAGAGGAAAATCACAATTATGTCTCAGTTGCGGCTGCAAACGATACAGGGAACTAAAACGCTATTATGACAAACGAATCATTGACCCTAACGATGACTCCGTTCTTGATAAAATCAAGGACAAAATCATCAAAACCCCTCAAGATTATATCAAGAGGTTTATAATTAAAGCAGATATAAATTAGACAAATAGTATTATTATAAAAATGAGCCAAGATTTCAGACCTCATCCAGTGCTTGTTAATTACGAAGCATCCCGTGATGGTGTTGTCAGGCACCGCAGACTAAAAAAACCGATTGGATTTCTGAATAATATGGGATATTTGCTGTTTAGTGTTAGAAATTAAATTTATCTCTGTCATAGGATTATTTTTGAATGTCATAACGGATTAATCGAAGACGGCCTTGTGATTGATCACATAAATGGCGTGAAGACTGATAATTGTCTTGGGAATCTTCAAGCCGTCTCACAAAGTCGGAATTCAAAATTAGGTGGAACCGGCAAATACGCAAAACACCCCAAGGGTGTGAAATCGTTTGATTTAGAAACCAGCGAGGAGAGAATGTTTCAATCAATAAATGAAGCCAGTAGATACTTTGACATTTGTGGGGCTTCAATACGATTTGTTGCAGAAAATATAATTAAAACTGCTCTGTCTAAAAAAATGGTCATACAATAAAATTCGTATACACCTGAAACTATTCAAGGGAGATAAATTCTTTATGGATAAATCCGCCGCAATTCACACTCTGCCTACTAAGTTCCCTTGCATTATGTGTCGTCTGCTATTACCTGTAGGAGAGTATAATGACATGTGCGCGCCCACGTGACTGTAATGGAGTATATAATACATGAGTTTCGCTAGAGAATAAAACTTTTTATTGTCGCTTGGGCTAAAACTGCATTATTTAAACAGTTGTATTTTTATTTATCTACATGTCTCATGTGTGGGGGTGGGTGGACCAGCAGTAAAGCAAACAGCTAACCACGTTCTTTCAGTACAAAAATTCTTTATAATCTAACGCATTACCTATGTTCGCTCAGCCGGAACGGTGTTTCCCCATTCATTGAAGTAGGTGGGCGTGGTTAAAATTCCTCTGTATACAACTCTTTGTGGCCTAATCGATAACGTATTTGTCTAGAGAATTAGAACAGAGTAAATACACGCTGTTATCTAACAACTATATTCTTTTGTTTAATGTTTTATTTAACTATTTTGTCTCATTTAATGTTGTAAAACAGCATTAATAAGTAATTCAAGGAAATAAAATAACACACTCGTGAATCAACGCTGCTGTATTAGTCACCTTATATAGCATATGAAAGGTAGAAAGCTGGGGCTTTCGAAGGTCAATGCGACCGATCAAAACTAACCAACGCCATTAACCCGGGCGTGTGGTTGTCTTTTGTTCACAATCATGCAACCGGGTTAATTTAATTGGATTGCTTTTGATTGGTTGGTTGGCCGTAGAAAATCCGCCCCGTCGTTTCATGTTTGTGGTGTCTTTTGCTGTCCCAAATCATATATGTATGCCTCAAATTTGCCACAACACTCGAGTGGAGATATATATGGCATTGTGACGTCACCCCAAGCATATCTTCTGGGCGGTCTAAGATGGCGTTTGCCACCTTAGGCCTCCCGCCGGAGATGTATGTTTCGGGTCCCCTTGGGCTTACTTGGATGTGAAGGCAACCAAGGAGTTCCAAAGATGTGTTGTCGTATATGTAACCTCTGGGTCTCTCTGATGTCATAGGGCGCCAGCGAGATTGCCAAATGAGTGTTATTTTTTTCTTTTTTAATAAATAGAGATACAGTTTACTATAAAAATATGGATATCAAAGATGTAAATTCTATAATTGCTGAAATCTCAAATTTAAAAAATAGAGGAGTAGTATTATCTGAAGATCTCGACTGTGACAGGATTGCCTCGGAATATGAAGACATTGAGTATCAGTCTAGTAAGGGTCGTTATGTTTTACCCAAGATGTACAGGCTCGTGAAAGGAATTCAAAAGTCCATCAATGCTTATTTGTACGGTAACGACATTAATTTATTTATAACGCTATTTAACACCGTTGAAACAATACGTCAAAAGCTCGGCCAAGAGTATCAAAAACGAGCCGAAATTAGTTCTAAGGTTCGTGATCTTAGAAAAATGTTAAAAGAGGAAAAAACAGTATCTTAACCACGTGAGCGATAGGCTTTTCAGTAAATTTTATTAAAAAATAATTTTTTTTAGCGTTTTTTGTAACACTCACATAGGATTTTCTCCTGAAAGAATACTCATCAGTTTGGGCTTGCTCATGCAGTTATGTGCATAATGGATGATCTGGTCGTAGTAGCAAGTAATCACCGCGACGCCTCCATTTTCACGTAGTTGTTGTTGTTGCCGCGTCGTTAACACAAATCGTTCATCGCCGTTCTCAGATATTACAATTCTGAAACCCCCAGCGATGTTATTTCTGAAACACTCGCGGATAGCGTCGTACAGTTTAACCCTGTCGAAGATGGATACGTTAGCTTGATGGTACATTATTTAATAACTAAGCTTTTAATTGTGATAGTTTTACATTTGAAAATTCAGTTCACAAACAGTATATGGTAGGTGAATCACTTACAACTAGATTAGCCCGAGAGCGGCTATCAGCAATTAAAAAGTTTATACCGGTTCGAGACAGACTTCGCGAGAAACTTCAACAACGACAACAAGCGCAGACTGACTTTTCTGTGTCAAGTGAACAACTGTTTACAAGTGCGACCAAAGATGTGAAAACAGCAACTGAACGAGCAATATTTGGGGATATTCCTGAGGAAGGCAAGCGACGAGAAGTGCCTGTTCTTGGTGTGCTTGAAAAAATTGCAGCAGAGACCGAACAAACACGCGCAGGGATACAACAGCTATCCAGTGATATAAAAACTCAACGCGAAATTGAAAAACGCGAAGAAGAACAACAAGGTGCAGCTGGAGGAAAAGACTATTCACCTGAGAATATATTTACAGTCGCAGCATTAAATGAAATTGAAGGAATCCGAACGGATTACGAATTAGCTGATTTTGCTAGAGAAATTTTCCAAAGGGTACAAGAGAGAATTTATTAAAAGACGAGTTTAAAAATTTTATAAGAGGCACAGACACTTGGACATCAAAAATATATTTAGCGAAACACGGCGGGGATAAAATCAGAGCGTCTCGGCATCCTGGTTATAATAGCTTTCTAGCTGCGGTTAAAGGCGGCCTACAACCACCACGTTATACGGAGGATCCAATCCCGGAGGAAATAGACATAAGAGCAGAAGCCGGTTCAAAGAAAGCAAGTGGAAAAGGATATTCGATTAAAAATCCAAAGGATTTCAACGCAACCGTGACATGCCCTGGTAACATTCTCAGTGATATATCACGGTTAGAGGTTCTCATCAGAGGGAAACGAGCCGGAAATAACTCACCGGAAGTAATTAATGAAGCAGCTGATATCTGCAGACGATTATTTGCCGGCGGTATCATGGACATTAATGTATATCGAGAACTCATTGCTGAATTAGTTGAAAATCACAGAGACGCTCATGTTTATGATGAAAATCCTATGGATGTAAGCGATTGATCACTAATTGAAAAACTACTAGTTTTAATAACAAGATGATTATACACTACAACCATGATAAACCCGTAAGCGTCTACGTGGTGAACTCACGATTGCCTGTTTATAGAGCATATTACGGAGATGGTTTCGGTAATATCATTGCGGGGTTATTTACAAGAATGCCTCCAAAAGTGGCGCCGTTAGCTAAACAATTATCAATGAAAGCCATTGATATTATTCGTGATAAGGGAACCAGCAAAATCGGAGATTTCGTTGGAAATCTTGCCGGAAAGGCATTTTCTGCCGCGAAAGATAAAATAGCATCATTGGTGCGAAAGAAACCGACAGTACTGCCATCAACTACAGTGATGCCTGCAAAAACAAGCAAAGAAATCAATAGCGCAGTGGAAGAAAAACTAGCGTCGTTGGCTGCTTCGGTGACTCCGTCACCATTGACTTATTCGCCGGTAACAGATAGCGCTATCATGAACGCAATAGCAGGAAGTGGTTTGAAACAAAAAAGAAATTCAAAGAATTTTCAACGACGATGATTTCAAAGAGTTTCATAATTGAAAACACTAGTATTTTAATAAAATGTTTAAACGAACAGCTGATCCCGCGTTAGATATGGAAGCCCCAGTGCGCAAAAACGATTCCGTCCGCGATTATCAATACTATTCCTATCATGCAATACAACCCGACCTACGATCGCGAATTGAACTTCAAGTTCAAGATACCAGTAAATACTTTTTGCCATGTGAAGCATTTATTGAAATCGAGAGAAAACTCGTAACAAATGATGATACTCATAATGATCCACCATATGCAAATGATCCAAATATCCGAGTTGGTTTTGTTAATAATGGCATCATGGCGCTATTTGACAGTGCAAAATATCTCATTGATGGAAAAGAAATTGAATCAATAGACCGTGATGTTGATGTTGCAACAACAATAATCGGGCTAGCAAGATATTCCGATGATTATACAAGATCGGCTGGTCCGTCTATGATGTTTGCAAAGGATACCTCTGATAACGCTGACCACCTTCAATACATTAAAGTGTTAACAGCAAGAGATAATGCAGAAGCCGATCAACAAGAAGCAGCTAATCCAGAACGTCGAGCTAGACCCGGAGCTGCGTTTGAAATTATAAAAGAAGTTAAAAGTAATTTTAATCTAGGGTTTGCAACACGAGTAGCAACGTTGCAAATACCACAACGATATTTTTCATGCGCGATTCCACTCCATCACATATTTGGATTCTGCAGAAATGTCAGAAAAGTCATCTATGGAGCCAAACACACAATTGCGTTAGTGCGAAAAGGCGATGACAACGATGCAATTTGGCGTACTGGTGCCGTAGATGGTAAAGTTGTTTTGAGTAAAATAGTATTGTGGATGCCAGTAATGACCCCATCAATTACCACGGAAGAGCGGCTGCTCTCATTTATGGAAACAGGCGGCAAATCATTGCTAAGTTGGCTAACAACAACAACTGATGTCAAACAGGATGATGTTGATGGTACATTTACATGGCACCTGGCATCGAAACAAGGCGTTTCAGCTCCACGTCATATATTTATAGCGCTGCAGAATCGGAATCGATTACGCTCCCAAGAACACAGTCATATGATATTTGATCGATTAGGGGTAAGTGAGGTTTCACTGAGAATAAACGGGCAACAAGAACCATCTGAGGATATACAGCTTGATTATAACAATAACCAAATAGCACGTGTGTATCATCGGATGCTGTCATATATGGGTCGTGATCAAAATGTTGATACTGGTTTACAAATATCGCAACTTGATTTTAAAAGCCGCTATCCGATTTATTACTTTTCGCTGGAACATCTTGATTTAACAAGGCAATCCGTTGTTGACATACATTTTAGGGCTCGTATATCCCCTGGTGGTGTTAATTATAGAGCGGTTGCTGTCATTCTCAGTGATAAATCAATGTTGTTAGAAGGGGTTGGCGGACGATGAGAATTGTTGATGCACCAGTGGAAAATCTATGATTTTTGAAAAATATGTAAATGAAACTTGAAGAGTTTCCAATTAGATCAATTGAAAGCATAAATGTGTTTTACAATAAAATGACATATAGTGTTGTTAGTGTCAAGCTGACTGATGGTCAGGTAAGAAATTGCGATCAAAATCCGCTAAAGAATGTGGAACAACAATAACGTTAGAACCAACGCAGATGTCGGGCGGTACACATAAAATATCACTGACGGATCGTCAAATAAAACATTTCAATGATGCGCTAAAGAATAAGCGAGGAGTTCAAATTGCATTTTCAAAGGCTGCAGTCGCCAACATGATAAAATCAGGTGGTATATTTCCATTGTTATCCGCAATACCAGCATTGATTGCAGCGGCTGCCCCAGCTGTTGAAAAAGCGGCTGCGTTGGGAGCCGTTGGGACCGCGGCAGGGATGGCGTTGAAAAAGGCAACTGGGAAAGGATATAAAAAAAGGGAAAGGGTCTAAGACTACCAGGAACCCCGTATTCATGGTACAGCGGGAGATCCGTGAACGGATCGGGTCTAAGAATACCAGGAACGGTTTATTAGTTGAAAACCCAATTGTTCCCATGTCCAATTTTGATTTAATTGATGCTGCTAAAAAACTAGCGATAAAAAACTTCAGAGGGGTTTTTATGAGAGATCAATTAACGAGAAAACCAAATAACGTTGAAACCGGTATCATCAATCTTGATAACAGCAGCGGATCGGGAACTCACTGGGTTGCATACGCGATTGATCCGCGTGGGATTGTCTATTTCGATTCATATGGGTTAGCTCCGCCAAGCGAGTTTTTGCGGTATATAAATTCTTCGATGAAACTCAAAGAGTTTCCGATTTTTTATTCCACGCTGCCAACACAACAATTAAATGATCCACCGATATGCGGCCGTGAAGTATTAAATGTCCTCGCGGAGATTTCATTAAAATCCTTTGGATTTCCGTGGAAACCACCTCATCTGGTTGTAAACGAATATACCAGTGGGAAATTACAAGGTAATTTTAGAGAATCAATAAATTGAAAATACTAGAGTCTTTACAATAATGATTGATATTTGGGGACGATCTCTGTCAATGTCGAAACCAACCACGAAAACATCTGCGGGTTCTATCGAGGATGTAAAAAAAAATAATTGAAGATGAAGTCGCTGAGACGTTAAATTTAACAAGTGTTGACCCGAACGAACTAGTTGTATTTCAAGATAGCCAGGGTAAATTGAAAAGTAGTAATATATCCGTGAATGACATTTTGATACGGCAGCGCGACGCCGCTGCAAACTCTATTGCGCTGTATTCCAACGTTGGACAACTTAAACCAGGCGAACTTCTGTCTACGATCACCGACGTGATTGCCGCCCACGGCCGTGAGCTGGATGATTATATACGAGGTTATAAAAATTTTCGCAAAAATGTCATACATAAATTCTTTGGAACATCGTTTGTGGTTGGCATGACTCTAGCTGAAATTAAAAACTTTCTATCTTTATTCTTTTTCAACAAGGAGGCGGGAAGGATGATGAATGAAAATGAAATCAAGGCAAATTATCTCGATATTTCTAAACTAATAGAAAATCTTGAAAAGGTACAAAAACCCACTAACGACGTTGTTGTTAAGTGTTTTGGAAACCCGCTTGTAGCAGGCATGACTCTCGCTGAAATTAGCGAGTTTATTGGCAAGCATACTCACAATGCCTACGTCGCTAATAGTTTCTTTGGCGTCCCGGCTACATCTACGATGACTCTCAAAGATATTAATATGTTTATGGTGAGACAAACAACACTTAATACCATCGTGGATAAATTTCTTGGGAGAACACCTGTGTCTGAAACCACATCTCTGACAGGCCCAACCCTCGTTGAAGTTAAAAAAGCTATTGACGAACAAAAGCTCATCAACGAAATGGTTAATAATTTCTTTGAGGGTTCTAAAAGTTACGATATCACGACGACATATTCTGAACTCGACAGGCATTATGGCACCCAAAAAGTTATAGAATCTGACTTACTTTTGATTTCATTTTTTAAACGCCGCGATAAAACGATGATGAAATATACCGAAAAAAAAAAACCTATCTCGACGTTTACGACGATATTCTTAAACTAAAAGAAGATTTTAAAAAGGTACAAAACCCCGCCAACGACGTCGTCGATAAGTTTTTTGGTGTCCCGGCTACATCTACGATGAATCTCAAAGATATTTACAATGATATTCGTAAACTAAAAGAAAATTTTGAAAAGATAATGATTCCGCATCCACACATAAGAATTAAAAATGTCGTGTATACAGTCGATCATGGAACCATGGATTGGATAAGAGACGTTTATACTACATTGTCCACCGGTCTCTGGACGAGGGGCGATGCGGGGGGCGATGCGGGGGGCGATGATATCTACAGTACAACGGGGATTGAAGGTATCTACAGGCTAACGTGGATCTCTATCGATCAATTTAATATGATCGCGGGTGGTAAAACCTACTCTGGTGGCACAGCGATGTTAATTATCAGGAGTAACGGTCAACACTTTAATGTCGTTTCGGTTGATAGCTCCACCATTAGATCAAAAATAATTTGGTGTTTAGAACTTGTAGATGATTTTTCAGGCTGAAGCTACCATACCTACGACATCCCAACCCATCTACCCCACCTGGCCTCCCCCCTTAACGATGGCGAATAATTTAAAACACTAGCGGGTTTAAAATAACAATGACATCGATGAAATCAATTGAACCGATAATAGTCCCAGAGGTATCACAATCGCATCGATATCGATATGATACCGTGAAAGAATTTTCCGCGAACTTGAAATCACTTTCTGAGCGCTATCGTGAAAAAATGAAAAAATACCGACGCAGCATAGCAATCATCGACATCACCGTGTACTCGGTGTCCGGTGTGATGGCCAGCGCCGGGGTTATTTTGTCGACGGTGACCATGATGGCTCCGATTGCAGTTCCAATCGCTATCTCCGCGGCAACAACAATTGCGGCAGTCGCCACCGCGATAACTAAAAAGTTATCATCGTGTTCTCAGAAAAAACTTGCCGATTATACAGCTCGGTACCGGGTGGTATTTGACGCGTACTCGAAATTATCCGAGTTGATCTCGCTGTCGATAGATAATTCGTTAATATCCGATGTTGAATTTTCCACGATGACCCAGTTGTATAACTCCGCGATGTTGAAATTGGAAATTGAAGTCAGCGTTAAAAATAATGTCACTCGAACTACTTCAACGAATCGCGGAGAATACCACTCCGATACGAACAAGCATGATATCAATAACATCAACGAGCCCTGAATTTAGTGTGAACTTCCCTTTTCCGATTCCAGTGCGTGAAATCGCGCTGGCAAAATTACGAGTATATCATAGCTGGCCTAATATCAGATCGGTTGCATTTGGCGGTCAGCAACCCAATAACGCACTGGTGTTTTCGTATAAGAATAAACCCGATGGTACTCCAGCGTGGGAAACTGTTTCGTTACCAACTGGGTCGTACCAAATTGAGCAAATCGATGCTGAAATTCAGCGTAGAATAAAATCAATCACTGGAAAAGAATCAAAAATAGCTATCAAACTTCATGAACCGACGCTCTTGTCGTCAATCGAAATAAGCACAGAGGGATACATTGTAGATATCTATAACAGCTCGTTAAGAACAGTGTTAGGATGGCCTGAAAATCCACCGGAAAAATCCGCCACCGACTTAACCACAGACGTACAATCATATCATGAAATAAATCCCAGTTATCGAGATAATTTATCTGATATAAGAAAAGAAAAAATCGCCGATAGATTTATATTTACCAACAAAGACACATTGCAATGGGATTTTATCATTAAAAGAACAGCCGCCTCATCTGTTACTATTTCATTTACGCTAACTGACGTCCGTGGTTATTTTAATGAAATTAAACAATTATATGAAACACAACTAGAACATCTACGGAAAACAAAATCGCAAAAACACGTTGAAATAATAAATCAACTTATATCTGACATGGAATATATCTATGAACTAATTATTCAAACAATAATTAATGACAACAGCGACAGTAAACAACGATTCCTAACCGATTACAATATCACAGAAGACAATCTGCGTAATTTCAAGTTTCACAAATACAACGCTGATGAACTAGCAAGAATTGTTAGAACCGATATCAAGGCGCTACAAAAACTAGATTCAACTGTCCTCCTCAGGTATAATAATGATCCAGATGGTGGCGGTAGGCATATTGCCCCGCATAATGTAAATATTTCAACGGTGATTGCGCTCAATTTAGTATGTGATGCAATTGAAGGATGCTATCAAATTAATCTAGAGCAATCAAATCAAGCTCAGCAGGGATATATTCTTTATTCCTTTGCACCAACAGCTCCTCCAGGATTCCTAATTATTGAAAACCCAATGAATCCTGTCTACATGCGATGCCATAATAATTCGTTAACGAGAATTAATTTCCGACTCACCGACCAGTCAAATAATTTAATTGATCTACAAGATGAGGTATTAGCGATTAGTTTGTTTGTGAAATCATAAATGATTTTCGTCCTAAAGACTCGATCAAATATTTGGTTAACCCATAGCAGCAGAGAGGGTGAGTGACAACGACAATGGCGTCATTGACGAATTCATCGAGGAGGCCTCAATTTACCAAATCGACGCCTTTTTTACGAAGAAGCCTTAGATTACCGAATCGACGTCTCTATAAAGTTGTCTGATTCACCCTCTCTGCTGCTGGTTGTAATCTGATTAGTTTCTTGAACTCGTGTAATTGTTCATCAAGTGCTCTATGATCGGTTTTAATTTCTTCATAATAGTCTACATGATTCTTCAGCCAATCATGCGGGGATAAACCGAGAAATGGTGGTGGCTGGCCATGATCGCCGCACATTATTACTTTTGTACTCGCTTGCAATAGCCAAACAAAGAAATCTGTGTAATACATCTAACGATAATGTGCATATCTCATCCCAAATTATGACTTCAGGGATATATTTCTCACCCATTCAATCAGGTGTCCATTCGTCACCTTTCCATCGATAGAAACTGATAAGTACAGGCATTCACCCCTCGCTCTTTCTTTTCTCTTGCAAGTCGGTGCGTCGGTGTTAATACAATCATATTTGATTTCCCACGAAATAATTCAATAACACGAGTCGTCTTTCCTGACCCGCCACATCCGTTTAAATAAACTGTTTTATATCTGCATAATGGATCAGATATCTGCGGTGCATTAGATAATTCTGATATCTGATTATTTTTTAAATATTTATCTTCAGTCGTAACATCTTCTGATTTGGAATAATCATGCAGCATTTCTTTTTTTATTCTCCATGATCCCCAACTCTCGTCAGGATTAGTGAATTCTGCCACTGCTTCGCTGTGTTTCGCGTTTATATAAAATGAATTAGTGGCTATTCTAACTGCGGTGTCAGGAAATCTATTTATCATCGAAAACAAATTAATAGAAGCATAAGCCAGCACAGACGCCCTCAAATGTGTATACTGAAGACTTTATCCATCGTTGTAAGTCACAATTGTACCCAATTTGGTTCCATCGGACAAGAAAGGGTCTTTACGATTTACATATATACCCTTAGATGTTACATCCGCGATTATAAAATCGTGGTCAACGCTATCTATAATCAACCGTGAAGAATATCTTGTATTGTCGTACTTTCCACCCTGAGTGAATTTACCGATTATTCTTCTACCAAGATCCTTTGCGTCTTTATTTCTAACTTCAAATAGCTGTTTGGACCATTTTATGATATCATCTTCGTCGAGATCAGGGAATTGATTATACTATATAGATTACGTTGTGGTAACCAAACTTCTGTCTGCGTTCGATATGATATAATTGCTTCACTGACAATCAGCGATATCAGCATTTTAGAATCAATCATATACCGTAATAACACTATTGGCATCCAGTGTTTTGCAGAGATGTGTCTACCAATCCAAACATAACAGCACGGATAAAGTCCTGTAGATGGTTCAAATTATACCACACGAGCGAATCCGGTTTAATCAAAATCAGGCAGTGAGCCATTAATAGCTACACGGGCCATTTCATGGGTGGGATGTCCAAATCGCTTGAAGTAATTTGCGCACTCTCCGTACCCGAAAAAACTCCCGGGATAACACGCAACCATGCCAACCGAAATAATACTTTCGCGGTCATATTTTGTATTCCATAATCCGCCGTGGTTATATTCCACACAACCTAATCTGACATCTGATAAAAATTCAGCTCTTGTTGGTTTTCACGTATTTTTCTTTCTCGCAAAATGAGCTGCAACCGACGGAATTGTAAAACAATTTGTTAATAATTCTTCGTCGTGTTCTGTTAAATAACTACTAACTAGCTTTTTTCATCGTGTCATGGAGGGCTTCAGTACGGTATAATTCTCCATTGGGTCTTTCAAATTGATCGAATCCACCCTCGGAGTTCTCATAACTGTGAAGTAACCACACTGACACAGGATCGTTTTTACTCAACTGGTGAATAAAATCAAATAATTTCTGCTCTGAGAATTCTGGAGAGAACTCCGCTTGTATATACCTTATTGTTCTATCCCGTGGAAATATTGTTACTGCAGATGTCCATGCGTGCTCGTTATGATCAATAAGTTTGATTGGAGCTCCTTTCGATTTATATTTCGATTCGTATAATACCTCACCTGTTATCGTCATTACCGATATTGGAAATTTTAGTATTCGTTCTACATTTTGAATTGTTGCTCCGCGCTCCTTCACTGTTAGTCCCCATTCATTTATTTGTTTACGTCTTAGATCAGTCAGCTTGTTTCCACGCAATGCATTTGTGAAGTTTTCTATTATTCGTTCTGCTACACAATTCAACAATGACAGTTTCATGAATTTCATTCTAAAAAAAATATCTTTTTTGCCCAAGATGTGAGATTATCACTGCTACTTTTTATCGTTCATGGTAGCATCAACACTACCATCAATTCGAAATGTTGACCAACAGTGAGATGCTCCATGACGCTTGAATTCATTAAAACAATCACGGATTTTACCTATCATTGATCTATCACCTATTAGAGTTTTTGGTGCTACGCAGACTCTATCGAGATTGAATTTAGCATTTTTCCAAGGCATAATTTTCGATAATCTCTCGAACTCCTTCATATTATAATTAAGACAAGTATTTAAATAGAGAATTTTTTATATAATGAATCATTGCAAATGGCTCATGATTGGATCAGTAACCCCGTGTAACAAATCATGCAGAAAGGCGTTCTGTGGGCATCATATGCAAAGTTTTCGGCGTGGAAGCCTTGGCCCAATTCCTTGTGTAAGATGTGGGCTAGGCGTGCGAGGAAAATCGCAGTTGTGTCTCGGTTGTGGTGGCAAACGACACAGAGAGTTGAAGCGCTATTATGACAAGAGTGTTAAAAACTCCATCAATGACTCTACCTATGACTGTGTCAGCGCTCCTGACCGAGTCATAAGAACACCCCAAGACTACATTGGAGGATTCCAAAGTGATGTTATCATTAGACCAAATAATTAATTAGACAAATAATATTATAGTATATAAATGGACCGAGAATTTCGACCTTATCCCGTGATCAGAAATTATGAGGCATCCTGTGATGGTATTATCAGACACCGAACACTGAAGAATCCAGTCGGTGCTGTAAATAATCAAGGGTATTTGATGTTTACTGCTGGGAAAAAGAAATATCTTAAACATCGATTCACATGCGAGTGTTTCCATGGACTGATCGAATATGGTTTTGTTATTGATCATATAAATAATATTAAGACTGATAATTCTTTATTGAATTTACAAGCTGTTATAAAGAGTGAGAATATCAAACGAGGAGGAACTGGTACTTGTAAAACAGTTGCAAAGAGACCTGTAAAATTATTTAATACAGCAACTAACGAAGAAATTGTATTCCAATCAATGACTAAAGCCAGTAGATATTTTGATATTTGTATACCCTCTGTACGATTTGTTGCAGACCGAATACAAAATTCTGCTTTTTCGAAACGTTTTAAAAACAGGATTATATTTACATACGTCTAAATCGTGTTTTATATTATTCTATATAAAATCAAGGGGAATAACTCGTACGGGTATATGTACGGCTTATGAAAAAGTTATGGATCTAAATGGGGTTTTCCGATTTTACTCTATTATTGATTTTAACTGGCATGATTCTCAGCAGAAATATAATCTATTTTGTAAGAAAACGAATCAAGTACATTGTCACAGAATTAGGCGAAAATTAAATTTATTTTCTTCTTGATTTACAAACTAATCTCACCATTTTCTTTGCTTCGTCGTACATGCGTTACCTGGGGTGAATAAGTGGGTTTCTCCCAGGTAAGCGGCGTGTAACGATTTGCATGTGCCTGACTTCGTATCACTTGAAGTCAGGGAACACCAAGAATCACGGGGTGCATGGTAATTTTGCCGTGATTTCTGCTCACCTATTTGAGAGTATATAAGGCAGAATATTTCTCATAATAATTACGGGACCAAAAGTATCTTATCGTAGGAAAGATAGCCTGTCATTAATCTCCAGCCAAAGAGCTGATGGCGCATCTGATGACGCATCTAATGGCGCATCTGATGGCATCTCTGATGGCGTCTCTGATAACGCATCTGATAACATCTGATAACATCTGATAACATCACTGAGAGCATCTCTGATAACATCTCTGATAACATCAGTGAGAACATCTCTGAATTTTAGCTGATTTATTGCGGAACATCTCTGATAACATCTGTTATCGTAGCTGAAATTGTTGCTGATTTATTGTGCAATCGAATTGAAGTATCTGACTGTCTGTCTGTCGAACTGTCTGTTCGTCTACATCTGTCGTGACGTGTAAATATCCGGAAAGCTAGAAGTCCGAGTGTCGGAGCTGTCTAGAGTTATAAACATCCGGGGCGACATCTAGGGTATTAAGGAACTTTGGTTCGAGTAGATGTTGTATGCTGTCTGTACGTATAACTGTGGTGGATCCGTGAAGGGCAAACGGCCGATAAAAGTATTGGTCAACCCTAGGTCTTCGGGGAAACTGGGCGGCGATTCAACTGTGTGTGAATCGTACGGTTATACAGGGTCGAGACACATGTGTGTGTTGCAATTGTAGTACAATTGAATACATTGTTGTATTTACATGGTTATTTCAGAACACAATAGTATTTCAAGGCATTGCATGATTCTCAATAAAAGCTAGCAACTTGATTGAATACCTGTATATGTTCGTGCTAGTTGTCGCAATCCATACGTGTGATAGTATAGTTTGATGTTTGTGTTTATTATCGTGATTTATACTTGCGTTAATATAACTTTTGTAAAGGTTCTTTGGATCTGTGTATAGTCCAAGAGATTCCTTTGTATCTGTGTTTTATTATTTTGTATTAATATTTCATTTATTCATGTATTGTGAATGGTTGTGAGCGTAATTCTGGGTTGAACGCATGAGTTATTGTGTTGATATATCATTATTTTTCATTAATAATTTATTTCATAAATTTACATTATCTTTCACACTTGTGTTTGTGTTGTTCATTTAATCCACCATCCACTCGGTAACAATTCTGTTACAATGGTGTCAGAAGTGGGATCTCTGGATTAAGTGAACTGTCAATCATTTTTGTGAAAGTATACATTTAATGTTTATATTTGAGCGTGACCTTCTTGACAAGATAATACTCAAGTTGGGGTTTATTTTTGTTTAGTTTATCTAGGTCCGTGTGTCCAGTATAAACTTGTTTAAAGCATTGGTTTGGTTACCTTTATCAGGAAGATAAGGTCAGCCTGTGGTATATATATATATATATATATATATATATATATATATATATATATATATATATATATATATATATATATATATATATATATATATATATATATATATATATATATATATATTTATTTTTGTATATTACAATTTGTCATGTCATCCCTTAAGGACTTGGTTGCCTTAGGCAAAGAATTTGGTTATGAAGGCGAAAGTTTAAGGAAATTTATTCAAGAAGAACAAGCCCGGGAAAGGGAAGAAAGGGTAAGAGCAAGGGAATTAGAAAGGGAATCCGATGAAAGGAAACGGGAATTAGAAAGGGAATCCGATGAAAGGAAACGGGAATTAGAAAGGGAATCCGATGAAAGGAAACGGGAATTAGAAAGGGAATCCGAAGATAGGAAATGGGCCATTGAGAGGGAAAAGATAGAATTAGAGAAGCAGGCCGAAAAGGACAGGATAGGATGGGAAATGGAAGCGGAGCAAAGGCGAATAGAGTTAGATAAACTAGCAAAAGTAGAAATGTTAGGGTTAGAAGAAAAAGCAAAGCAACGGGATCATGAGCGTAAGGTAGAATTAGCGACATCTGGAAGAGAACACGATTCTGCCTTTAGCAAATTAAGGGGCCCCAAATTACCTCCCTGTGACGATGAAAAAGATAACATGGATAGTTATCTTCATCGCTTTGAGCGGTATACCGAAAACCAGAAGTGGAGTCAAAATGACTGGGCATTGCATCTTAGTGCTCTATTAAAGGGTAAAGCACTGGATGTATACTCGCGACTTCCTAGGGACGATGTGTTTAAGTACGACGTCCTAAAGGAAGCACTTCTCAAAAGGTACGAGCTTACTGAACAGGGTTCTCGTAAAACGTTCAGGTATAGCAAGCCCGATAAGGGAGAAACCTTTGGTCAGTTCACCGTTAGAATTGCGAACTATTTTGAGCGGTGGATTGAATGCGGCAAAGCGGTGAAAACGTTTGAAGGGTTGACTGATTTCTTGCTCAGAGATCAATTATTTAATACAGTTGGGCGAGAATTAGATCAATTTCTGAAATAGAAAGTCTTCACAAACGTAAAAGATATGGCTAAGCAAGCCGATTTCTTTGCCGAAGCTCATGGGGGAACCCAGAACGTGGTTTTAAAAGATTTTAAGTCTGGAAACCAGTCTGTGAGACCTATGCCTAGGGAGCTTGTAAAATCAGCTGAGGTAAATAGGTCAGTTAGGAATCCAGTTATTCAGCGTGTGCAATGTTTCTTGTGTAATGCATGGGGTCATGTTCAAAAAGACTGTCCTAAAAGAAAGGGACTTGTACATAAGGTTGCAGGGGCTATACAAAGTAAAGGTATATCCGATAACAACGTACAGGTAGAACCTTGTATTCATTCGCTTGGCACGTGTCTATTTCCCGAAGCGCGTGTACCAACCGCGAGAGGGTTTGTCAACGGTCGAGAAGTCGTAGTATTACGTGACACTGGTTGCACTGGCGTAGTGATCAAACGTAGTCTCGTGCAGGATAACCAAATGCTCGGGTGGGAGTCCCCATGTATGCTACTTGATCAGACGATCGGTCGCATTCCCGTAGCAAGGATCACAGTAAAAACACCTTTCCTAACGGAAACTGTTGATGCCCTTTGTATGGAGAACCCCATTTACGATCTGACGATCGGTAATGTTGAAGGTTCCCGTCTTCCAACCATGGCCGATTTTAAAATAACTTTGGCTCAGGCAGTCGAGACGCGAGCGCAAACACGGCGAGAGAAAACCGCGTTTCATAAATTAATAGTCCCTGAATCGATCTACGGAATTTCGCGTGATGATTTCAAACAAGAGCGAGAACATGATGAATCCATCAAATCAATTGTTGAGAAACTCACGTCCGGCGCGATTAAACACTGCAAGCGTGGGGGTAGCTCTAGATTCGTACGCAAGAACGGATTAATTCAAAGGAAGTTTAGCGCTCGGGAGGGTAAGAAGTATTGGCAAGTGGTCGTACCCCAGAGATATAGATCTCAAGTACTTAGGGTGGCGCATGAGTCAAGCATGGCAGGACACCTAGGTAAGGCTAAGACCACTAGCAGGGTAGTCGCTGAATTCTACTGGCCCGGTGTTAATGGCGATGTCACACGGTTCTGTAGGTCGTGCGACGTATGTCAGAAAACCGTCTGTAAGGGAAGGGTCACAAGGGTGCCCTTAGGACAGATGCCATTAATAGATACATCGTTTAAAAGAGTGGCAGTAGATATTGTAGGACCAATACACCCAGTTACCGAAAGAAAGAATCGGTATATACTTACTCTGGTTGATTACGCGACCAGATACCCCGAAGCCGTAGCGTTACCAACTATTGAAACGGAAAGGGTAGCTGAAGCATTAGTTGATATCTTCAGTAGGGTAGGGGTGCCAGAAGAAATCCTCACTGATTGTGGTGCCCAATTCACCTCTGACCTCATGGGTGAAATAAGTAGGCTGTTATCCATCAAACAGCTAAACACTACCCCATACCATCCGATGTGCAATGGACTGGTAGAGAAGTTTAATGGTACCCTGAAAAGCATGCTGCGAAAGATGTGCGCGGAACGTCCGCAAGACTGGGACCGTTATTTAAACGCTGTTCTGTTCGCGTACCGTGAAGTACCGCAGGAAAGTTTAGGGTTTTCACCCTTAGAACTGTTGTACGGTAGAACGGTTCGAGGCCCGATGCGGATACTACGCGAACTATGGACTGGTGACGTCGCGAACGAGGAAATATAAACAACTTACCAGTACGTGTTAGATCTAAGAAATAAACTTGAGAGTACATCCCAGATGGCACGTGACGAATTGATTAAATCGGGGCGTAGATATGCCAAGTATTACAACCGCAGAGCGCGAAATAGGAAATTTCTTGTAGGAGATCAGGTGCTATTGCTTCTTCCAACAAGCTCAAATAAGTTATTAGTGCAGTGGAAAGGTTCATATGAAGTTAAGGAGGTAAAAGGTGACATGGACTATAAAATTGACATTGACGGTAATTTAAAGACCTTCCATGCAAACATGCTCAAGTTGTATATCAAGAGACAGAGCGACAATGTCAATAAGGGGAGTTGAAAATATAGGCGCAGACTACTTGAGTAGGGCATGATGGGAAATTTGTATGAATTTGCCCAATATTAAAATCCAGATTGTAGTATAACCAGTGTAAATGTTGTAAGATATCATCAGTAGTTATTTTTCTTCTATTCTGTGTTAGTTTTAAAAATGTGTACATTTTTATTCTTGGGGGGGGGGGAGGTATTGTCACAGAATTAGGCGAAAATTAAATTTATTTTCTTCTTGATTTACAAACTAATCTCACCATTTTCTTTGCTTCGTCGTACATGCGTTACCTGGGGTGAATAAGTGGGTTTCTCCAAGGTAAGCGGCGTGTAACGATTTGCATGTGCCTGACTTCGTATCACTTGAAGTCAGGGAACACCAAGAATCACGGGGTGCATGGTAATTTTGCCGTGATTTCTGCTCACCTATTTGAGAGTATATAAGGCAGAATATTTCTCATAATAATTACGGGACCAAAAGTATCTTATCGTAGGAAAGATAGCCTGTCATTAATCTCCAGCCAAAGAGCTGATGGCGCATCTGATGACGCATCTAATGGCGCATCTGATGGCATCTCTGATGGCGTCTCTGATAACGCATCTGATAACATCTGATAACATCTGATAACATCACTGAGAGCATCTCTGATAACATCTCTGATAACATCAGTGAGAACATCTCTGAATTTTAGCTGATTTATTGCGGAACATCTCTGATAACATCTGTTATCGTAGCTGAAATTGTTGCTGATTTATTGTGCAATCGAATTGAAGTATCTGACTGTCTGTCTGTCGAACTGTCTGTTCGTCTACATCTGTCGTGACGTGTAAATATCCGGAAAGCTAGAAGTCCGAGTGTCGGAGCTGTCTAGAGTTATAAACATCCGGGGCGACATCTAGGGTATTAAGGAACTTTGGTTCGAGTAGATGTTGTATGCTGTCTGTACGTATAACTGTGGTGGATCCGTGAAGGGCAAACGGCCGATAAAAGTATTGGTCAACCCTAGGTCTTCGGGGAAACTGGGCGGCGATTCAACTGTGTGTGAATCGTACGGTTATACAGGGTCGAGACACATGTGTGTGTTGCAATTGTAGTACAATTGAATACATTGTTGTATTTACATGGTTATTTCAGAACACAATAGTATTTCAAGGCATTGCATGATTCTCAATAAAAGCTAGCAACTTGATTGAATACCTGTATATGTTCGTGCTAGTTGTCGCAATCCATACGTGTGATAGTATAGTTTGATGTTTGTGTTTATTATCGTGATTTATACTTGCGTTAATATAACTTTTGTAAAGGTTCTTTGGATCTGTGTATAGTCCAAGAGATTCCTTTGTATCTGTGTTTTATTTTGTATTAATATTTCATTTATTCATGTATTGTGAATGGTTGTGAGCGTAATTCTGGGTTGAACGCATGAGTTATTGTGTTGATATATCATTATTTTTCATTAATAATTTATTTCATAAATTTACATTATCTTTCACACTTGTGTTTGTGTTGTTCATTTAATCCACCATCCACTCGGTAACAATTCTGTTACATACATAGTGTTTACAAATAATTGTATTTTTATTTTTTGTGTGTTTTTTTTTCTATCAAGTACTCGGTTCTGTTTCAATATTATCAAAAGTACATGAAATGTATATGGATTCGTTCATTCAGTCAATTGTAGCCTGTGATCGATAACAATACCACGCCATTGACGTCATTCATTGTACATCACACCTGTTCGCTATTGACTATATTAGTTTACATATATATATATTATATTCGCTATTGACTATATTAGTTTACATATATATATATTATATTCAAAAACGTATGCCTGTATATAAGAACAGTAAGCTCAATCGTAACGCGTTGCGGTGCCATACTGGCGCCCACGGTTCGAATCCCGTAATAGATATATTATCTACGGTACCAACAGATGATTTAAATTGGGGTAGAGTAAACACCCGAAATTCAAACTGCAACCACAGTACCAACCACACCGCGCCGTGGTGTGAATGACTTTTCATTCAACCGAGGGTGACTTTGTAAGGGGTATATATGGTTGCAGTTTGAATGTAGAGTGTCATCATTCATTGACATCATTCATTTAATGTTATGTGTAGTATTGTCTTGTGCTGTCCCTATACAATTCGCCATAAACAACTCGAATTGGGAATTGTATAATCATTCATTGACATCATTCATTGTATATAATCCGTACAACCGCCATAAAAAACTCGAATTGGGGTTGTTTATATATGTATATATAATAGTATTGTCTTGTGCTGTCCCTATACAATTCGCCATAAACTCGAATTGGGAATTGTATAATCATCCATTGACATCATTCATTGTATATAATCCATTCATTGTATATAATCCATTTATTGTATATATGTAGTATTGTCCTGTGCTGTCCATTCACTAAACATACCCTCTTGTGGATCTAACCCGTTATTTGACGAATTAGACCCACTCTTAGGGGAATATGCTTCGTGATAGCTCTAGGTCCGGTCAGATGTGAAGGCACCTAATCGGACCCTTTGAGATGTATTGTCGTATACAAATGTATTGTATTGTATATATGTGAGACGCCCATTCCTCTAAGCATATCTTCCTTAGTTTCTAACCCGTTATTTGACGAGTTGAGTCCCTTATGGGGGAATATGCTTTTGTGGTATATGATTATGGACTTCAAAATAAACAGTAACGTGGATGTAATTAGCTTTCCATCACATTAGGGTAACCCCACAGGGTAATTCAGAATGAATCATCCGCCAATAGAAACGGTCATAGCGTCACAAAATCTCAAAGAGAGATTCAAACAGAGAAAAAATACTCATGGTAACAATCTATCATTCATAACCATCTATCATTCATAACCATCTACCATTCATTGTATATAACCATCTACCATTCATAACCATCTACCATTCATAACCATCTACCATTCATTGTATATACCATAAACAACAGAAAAACATACTCTCAAAAAAAGAACCCTATGAAAGACACAAAGGCCAAATAAGGGACCCAATGAATGAATAACCGCTCATCACGATAACTGTTTATTTTTGAAAAATATATCAATGTATTTTTGTATTAGTAATATATTATATAATTATATATGAACTCTGAAAATATCAATGAGATCATAACTGAAATATCAAATCTGAAATCTCTAAAATACAATTGTCAGATGGTTTAAACTGTGATAGAATCCTCTCTAATTATCAAGATATTGAATTCGCTTCTATAAGTAATAAATATGTATTGCCAAAGAAGTATGCATTGTAAAAAGAATCTAGAATTCTATCCTTGACTCCCTTATATTCTTTAACGATATTAGTGTGTTTGTCCCGTTATTTACCATCGTAGAAAGGGTTAGAAAAGAACTGGGGCAACAATATGAAATCAAAAGGCAGGTCAATTCAAAAATTAGAAATATACGAGCGTTAATAAATGAACATGAAAGAAACCCGCTGGATAACGACCAAGTGATTGCAGGAATTTCTTTGTTTTCCTTACCCCCGGTTGTATAACTAACAATTTGACATGTATAGCGCGTTAGTAAACTTCTCGCTAAATATACTTGACTGCATGTGAACAGATGTTGTAAATACAATGGAAAAGGTATAACTGTAAAGGTAATCAATACCGGCTTTGATCAATGAATACGTTACTACGAGAAAGTAAATTGCCTATAGTGAAACTGAAAAATATTTTAGTGAGTGTTTTTTTTGGTCATTTTTGGGTAATTTTTTATTGATGCTTGTCTATTTTTTACCTATCTGAGTTGGGTCAAATAGTGAATTCTCTCTAAATGAATCAGTTAGACTCTTTCCATTTGAAATTTTCGATTTATGATGACAAAATCACTGCATCGCACATTAATTGAAAATTGTTTTACGATTTCAATAATGGCAAACGAAGCATTAACTACCAGACTAACGAGAGAGAGACTGGCAACTATCAAAAAGTATATACCCGTACGCAATTCTGTCAGAAGTAAACTACAGAATAGGCAGAGTCTTCAGACCGATTTTTTTGTAGGATCTGAAGAGTTGTTTAGACCAATTACCACGGCAACGAAGGGGGTAATATCAGGTACTGAGCGTGCTATATGTGGGGGTGATATCCCTGAGAAAGGATCAAGGAATGAAGAGCCTTTTCTTCCTGTACTCGAAAAAATAGCAACGGAAACTGGAAAAACATCAGCGTTGTTAACAAAACCCCCTCCTGGTCCGAAAGAAACTAATATTTCTCTCGTGGATAAATTTACCGATGAGGCTAAAACAGTAATACAAAAATTTCAATTATTGAAACCAAAGGATTATCAAGCTTTTGGTGATTTTTGCTGCTTAAAGCTATCATTCAAAGAAAGATTTTTTAAATGACGAGTATAAAGATGATAGAATATCAAGTAATGATTGGAGTGATTATTTGTATAAAATAAAGAAGGGGATTGGTCGTTTGAATAAGGAAGAGTTGGGGTATAAGGAATCATTAAATATAAAAAAGAACTAGTAGAAAAGCAAGAACGAGAAATAGAAACACGACAAGAGCAAAAACGTCAAACACCAACACGGAGACAAACACGAAGACGATAAAAAACAAGAAGAACCTCAACAACAACTACCATCTGAATCATTGTATATACCATCTGATCGAGATGAAGGTAATGCTGAAAAACTTCTTAAGGATTTAGAAAGTCGAGAAACAGATACACAGGGTGCAACTGGTTATAGTAGCGAGAAGGGATTTTCTAACAATCAAAGATTTTTCAGTGGAAATTCAGGTAGTGGTCTAGTTATTTGTCCTGGTAATATTCTCAATGATATAGCACGATTAGAAGTTCTCAAAGGAGGGAAACGAGCTGGAAATAACTCACCAGAAATAATTAATGAAGCAGCCGATATCTGTAGGCGGTTATTTCAAGGTGGTATCATGGATATCAAAACATACCGAGATGTCATTGACGAGTTAGTTGAGCATCATGGTTATTATAGTGATTAATCACCATGACTGAAAATCCCTTGGATTTTTCATTAGATAAATATCATTTAAATAAGATGATCATACACTACGAGCATGATAAACCAACCATCGTGTATGTAGTAAACTCACGATTGCCTGTTTATAGAGCGTACTATGGTGATGGTCTCGGTTATACCATTGCAGGGGTATTTGCAAGAATGGCTTCAAAAGTGACGCCGCTAGCAAAACACTGTTGGAGATCTTGCCGGGAAAGCATTTTCAGCCGCAAAGGATAAACTAACAGCGCTAGTTCGACGGCGAAGGAAACCACCAGCGTCATTGGGACCACTACCATCTACACAAGTAATGCCTGCAAATATTAGTAGAATAATAAATAATGCAGTAGATAAAAAAATAGCATCATTGACAACTTCGTTGACAACTCCATCATTGACCGCAAGTGACCAAGATAACATAACCGCAAATATGATAGCGGGAAGTGGCTTAAGATCACGACGACGACGATGAAAATCATGATTTAGATGAACGAAAATATAATAAAATGTTCAAACAGACACTTGATCCAGCGTTTGATATGGACACCCCAGTGCGTAAAGATGATTCCGTACGTGATTATCAATTTTATTCCATGCAGTACAACCTGATCTTCTATCAAGAATTGAACTTGAAGTTCATGATACTGTAAATACTTTCTACCGTGTGAAGCGTTTATTGAAGTGCAAGAAGAACTTGTAACAAATGTCGCAGCTAATACGCCATATGACAATAACCCATCTATCCGAGTTGGTTGTGTTAATAATAGTATCATGGCGTTATTCGAAAGCGCTAGATATCTCATTGATGGAAACGAAATTGAATCTATAGAGCGTGATGTTGATGTTGCCACAACAATAATAGGGTTAGCAAGATATTCTGATGACTATACAAGATCGGAGGGTCCATCTATGAAGTTCGCAAAAGATATTACTGATCACGCTGAACACGTTCAGTATTCTAGAGTAAAGGCAGCATTAGCTGCTGCAGTTGATCCAGCACCAGAAGGATATGTAAGACCGGTTGGTGTTTTTGATGTCATAAATAATATTCCTAATTACAACCTTGGGTTTGCAACACGCGTAGCAACGTTACAAGGACAGCGTCGACAATTCTCATGTGCGATTACACTGCATCATATATTTGGATTCTGTAGAAACGTCCGAAAAGTTATCTATGGAGCGAAACATACAGTAGCGCTTATGCAAAAAGGTACTGATAATGATGCAATCTGGCGTAATGCTGGTGTTCCCGAGGGTAAAGTTATTTTAACAAAACTATCATTGTGGATGCCAGTAATGACTCCATCAATCACAGCAGAAGAACGACTACTATCGTTTATGGATACAGGAGGAAAATCACTACTGAGTTGGTTATCAGTAACTACGGATATTAAACATGATAATACTGATGATATATTTACATGGCACCTGGCATAAAAACAGGGTGTTTCAGCTGCACGTCATATATTTATTGCGCTACAGATACTGAGCGAGTTGGTAATCAAGAACAAAGTCATATGATATTCGATCAAATTAGGTGTAATGAAGTCTCGCTGAGAATAAACGGACAGTAGGAACCATCCAAGGATATACAACTTGATTACACCACTAACCATATTGCACGCGTGCATCATCGTCTGCTGTCATATATGAGACGCGATCAAAATGTTGATACTGGTTTGCAAATATCACAATTGGATTTTAAAACTCTATATCCGATTTATTATTTTTCACTGGAACATCTTGATTTAACAAGACAATCCGTCGTTGATATACACCTTAGAGCTCGTGTAATCCGTCCTGGTGGTATTGCTAATTACAGAGCAATTGCTGTCATTCTAAGTGACAAACCAATGCTACTTGAAGGTATTGGTGGAAGAATGAGAGTAATAGATGCACCAGTGGAAAACATGTAACAATTAGATCAATCTGTTATTGCATAATGTGATATGGTCATATTAGTGTTGCGTTAACCCACGGTCAGATTAAAAAATTGTAATCGGAATAAGCTAAAAAATGTGGAACCACGATCACGCTGAAACACAATCAGATGACTGGTGGGGCGGATAAATTGTCGCTGACGACTCGTCAAGTAAAATACTTCAATGATGCTTTTAAAGATAAAAAGGGTGCTCAACTAACTCTCTCTGCAGCTGCGATTAAAAACATGATTAAAACCGGCGGTATATTCTCGTTGTTAGCTGGAATTCCAGCGTTGATTGCGGCAGCGGCCCCAGCGGTGGCTAAGGCGGCGGCGTTAGGGGCCGTTGGTACCGAGGCAGGAATGGCACTAAAGAAATCTACCGGGAGCGGGTATTAAAAAAAGGGAAAAAAGGGAAAGGGTCTAAGACTACCAGGGACCCCGTATTCATGGTACAGCGGAAAGGGCCTGAGACTAGGACCGGTTTATTAACACCAATGTCCAATTTTGATTTACTCGATGCTGCTAAAAAACTTGCGATTAAAAACTTCAAAGGTGTCTTTATGAAAGATCAGCTGCCGGCACAACCAAACAGCGTTGAATCCGGTATCATTAATCTCGATAATAGCACCGGACCTGGATCCCACATGGTTGCATACGCGAGTGATCCGCGTGTGATTGTTTATTTCGATTCATATGGATTAGCACCGCCGAAGGAATTTAACAGATATATTAACCGCTTAAACACCCCTCGTTGGTATTCTACGCTACATACACAACAAATGAATGACCCACCAATATGCGGCAACAAAGTACCAAATGTCCTTGACGCTATTTCAACATCTGAAAAACCACCTCATCAGGTCGTTAATGAATATACTAGCTTTCGTTGGTAACGACAAAGTCGTCAACGAAGATTTGAAAATCAAAGATTTTAGAGAGAGATTATATAGAATAATATGATTGATATTTGGGGGATATGTTTATCAGTGCTGAAGAAACCCGAACCTGATGGCGTTGCAACCGGTGATATAAAAAACTAATGGAAGATGAAATAGCCGAGACGTTGAACTTAGCAAGTGTTGATCCCAATGAAATAGTTGTATTTCAAGATCTTCAGGGTAAATTGAAAACTAATAATGTTTCTCTGGATGATATTTTAGTTAAACAACGCAACGCAATAGAAGATGCTATCGCGTTATTTTTCGATCAGGGTAAACTCAAACGAGGTGTCCTTATGTCAACAATCACAGATAAAATATTAACACTCAATAACAATTATTCATCAACGATAGAATTATTAAAAAAATTAGTCGATGAATATGACGATCATAGAACTAAATTCGATCCGTTTTCTAAACCACTAAGAGATATAATTGGTAATATTGACAAGCCTCTATTAGATTTCCTTGGTAATCCACCAGTGACCACGCCGAAGCTCATAGAGATAAAAACTTCTATGCTGGCACTAGCAACACTTCAATCCAAATATGAAGAACACGTGAAACAGTTTTCAATTTTTCGTAAAAATATCGTAGATAAATTTCTTGGAACCACATTCGATAAACTCGACATAAAACTCCCGGATATTAAAACATCCATCGATGAAATACCCGCGATTAAACAGCGAATAGAAGTTATTCGCGAATATATTAAAACAACCAACGATATTATCAAGGATGATATGCCGAAGATGATAAAAATACTTGAAAAAACAAAAATTCCTCATGAGAGAACCAGCAATGTAGTATACACGATTCAACATGGATCATTTGCGTGGACACCATCCACTAACACGCTAAGTATCACTGCAACCGTCAAGGGTATTTATCGATTAACATTAGTGACGCCGACTCAATTTAATATTTCATAAACGAGTTCATCTGGGGTCAACAATATGATATTAACGATCATCGACAAGGATACAACTGAACAGTTCACGATAGTATCCACTGATACTAATCTGGCTAGGGTTTCAGTAACATGGTATGTGGAATTCGTAGCGAATTTAGGTAAATAACCAAATTGAAATCGTAAACGATTTGAAAATAAAAAATGGCAACGTCAACAATACCTTCATTATCTCAATACCGCTATGATCAAGTCAGAGACTTTCAAACTGAACTCAAAACACTCACTGAGGAGTACCAAACAAAAATAAAAAAGTACATACGAAGAATCACCGCAGTTGATGTTACCGTGTACTCAGTGAGTGGTGTAATCACCGGAGCTGGTATTATACTTTCCTTGGTGACAATGATTGCTCCGATAGCTGTTCCAATTTGTATATCCGCGGCGACAACAATTGCAGGAATAATTTCGATTATCACAAAAAATATCATCATGCAGCCAGCTTAAACTGCAAGATTACGTAGTTAAATTTCATGTTGTGTCAACCGCATACTCCCAATTATCCTCAATAATGTCGTCGTCGCTCGATGATACATTTATATCAGATAATGAGTTCTCAGCGATGGTAAGTATTTATGATTCCGCGATGTCAAAATTAGAAATACAACATGAATATAATAACAATGACAACAATGCAAGAAGTCCTTCAACGAAGAGTACAAAATACCGAACCGATTCAACAAATAACGGAAAATACCACACTGGTGAGCATCAGCATGATCTCAATAACCTCAACGAATCCTGAATTCAGTGTGAATTTCCCTATTCCGATTGCCGTGAAGGAAATAGCGCTAGCAAAACTGCTAGTATACCATAGTTGGCCTAATATTAGGTCGGTAGCATTTGGCGGTCAATAACCGAATAATTCCTTGGTGTTTGCTAGTAAGAATAAAGAAGACGGAACTCCAGACTCAAACGTTGTTTCGATACCATCTGGGTCCTACCAAATAGAACAAATCAATGCTGAATTACAACACAGAATAAAATCCATTACTGGAAAAGAACCGAAAATCGCTATAACGGTTCACGAGCCAACACTATCATCTGCGATCGAGATAAACTCACCTAGTTATGTCGTAGATATCTATCAGAGATCTATAAGGACAATACTGGGTTGGCCTGAAAACCCACCTCGGACATCTTATCAAATACCCGAACCAAAAAAATCCAATTATATTAGCAACAGGATAAACCAGTAAAAAGCTATAACGAATACACCAGGTGTAATTTTTTTCACTGGAATGATAGACGACCGCAACCGAAGATATTACGCAAATCGACAGGTTAAAATCATTGAAAAGTTCACAACGATGAATAATGATTGTTCACTGTTGTTAATATCTCTTAAATCCGGCAGTCTCACCGGAGATGAATTTATCAGCATCGTAGAAACATGTAACAAAATCATCAATGACATGGAAACATTTCATTCGCAAATTATTCAAGAGGTATTATGTGACAGTAACCCTAAAACGAGAACAGAGTTTGCGACAGTATATAATATACGCGTAGAAGATATTCCCACGCTCAAACTACACGGATATAATATCTCAGAACTAAAAAAATCTCTCAATGATGCCATCGATGAAGGTTTCAAAAAAATTCATGATGCATGGAAAAAACAGCACCACAACCACAGACATCAATTCTCAGATATGATAACGACCCAGACGGCGGTGGTAGATATATTGCGCCGCTAAATGTAAATATATCCTCGCTGATTGCATTGAATTTAGTATGTGATGTTATCGAAGGAAGCTATCAAATAAATATCGAGAGATCAAATCAAGCCCAGCAGTGTTATATTTTATATTCATTTGCACCAACAGCTCCTCCGGGGTTTCTAATCATTGAGGATCCAACTAATCCAGTTTACATGCGATGTCATAGTATTTCGTTAACGAGAATTATTTTCAGACTCACTCATCAGCCAATAATCTAATTGATCTACGAGGTGAGGTTTTACAAATTAGTCTGTTTGTGAAATCGTAAATGATTTTCATTGTTAACTCATAGCAGCAAAGGGGGCAGTGCCAACGACATTGGCGTCTTTTTTTTTTACCAAATGGACCCTTACGAGGAAGCGTTAGTTAGCCAAACCGACGCTTCTATTAAGTATTACGAGTAGGTAGCCTTAGTTTGCCAAAGAGACTTTTCTATAAACAATTTACGAGGAGGAAGCTTCGTGGACGCCTATAACGTTGATCTGTTTGCCCGCTCTGCTGCTACTGGACATTAGTCTCCAGCTAACTGTAGTTAGATTATTCTGTATCTAATGTAGCACGTATCATTAGCTAGATACTCGTGTGTTACAAAATAATTTTAATTACATCAACTTTTGATTTTCTCTTCTTTTGGTGGTGGTGTTACGACTATTTTTTGTGGTCTTCATATAAGTATCAGAAATGTACGAAAACAAGCACGCGTTGTCATGTCCAAAAATATTGTTTCCCTACAATACACAAGAGAAAATTAATAAAAGAACGTAGAGTATTTTGAATAAATGTCGAGAAGCATTCCAAAAAGTACCTTTTCATGTCAAAGTACACAAGGTCCAATTGACTTTCAATGTTTTGGCAATGGAATGCATATAATGAATGTGTTAATGTGCCCATATTCTCGAAAGTTTAAGGTGGAAATGTTCTGTAAAATGCGTGGAGGTGCTAAAATTCGTTTCATTTATAACAATATTATAATCCAAGTTTAGTTGTTAACAAAAGACAAAGACGATGTCAAATATATTCATGCATACATGGTTTGACTTGATATTTCGACACAATTTGCATTCCGTTATATAACTCCTAATATGTCTTAGTTCAATGATATATATATATATATATATATTGTCCAGTGTCGGTCAAGTCTTCAATGTCCAAATGCCATGGTCTGTTATTTTAAGTTTCAACCCTACTTTCTTTAAGCTCAGTCACGTTGAAGGTATTTCAGTTTGAGATGTACCATTTGGTATAGTAATAAACATTGCTTAGTCTAAATGGCATATCACATATTAGTTTCGTACGTTAATGGTCGAAGTAACGCTTCAGTATTTGAACTGTCAGGCATCATCTCCTTCTCATTATACCACATTTTGGCTGCAGATAATAAAAAAGAGAACCTTCAAACAAAATCTTTTCAGAAACGTTTAGGAAAATAATTGAAACCTTTGAGACAGCTCAAATTGCATTGTAAGTTATTAATGATCATAATCAACGTACCCAATTAAATTGCATTTTTCAAACTGAAAAACTTATAAAATCTTCACAAATAAACTAGCAGACAGAAATTGGCTAAATTGGAAAAAAACATATTGGCAAGAACGCCTTTTAAAGTTTTTATCTTTTGGAAATTTACAATAATGAATGAACACCTGTATTAAAAAAACAGAAGAGAAAATGAACCACATTTGACAGCAAACATTTACTCACAAGTCTGTTCATTTTACATGAATGATGACTATTCCCCATCGTTATATCAGACAATGCTAAATGTGGTTCAATGTGTGTATTGTGGCGACAGTGCACCTTGAGTAATAAGGCCTTAAACGATGATTCGGAAGTGAAACGTGTTCTGTTTACATGCAGTTATGTTTACAGTGCAGCCTCTCAAAAAAAAAATGCCGATCAACTCATGACAAGAACATCACCGTGAAGTCATCTTTGGATGTGTTTCAGATTAACATATGATTTGTATTGATTGTCACACAGTTGAAAGGTCAGTACTGAGAAATATATGTAGAGAACATATAGCAAAATTAATTGTGGTGTATGTCCATACAGCGAGACATGAGAATACAGCCGTGGTATCCGGTGCGTCCGACAATAATATTTTGAACAGAATAGTCTTGTGAGAATTGCCACTTTTGGAATGTTAAGCATTGCAGTGTGTTATTTTCGTTAGTCTGTGCGGTGCGTTATGCCTAGCGGTTGTGAAGGAAACTTTAGATGAGCAGAAATGACAAACATCATTGTACACTGAATATTTTGAGTTGAAAACTACAAGGGAACGGCCAGGCTACCCATTTAATCATTTCGATTAGTATTATTACTCACACGTAGCATGTTGAATCTAGAAATGTTCCAAAAATTTTAAAGAAGTTTAAAAATAATGTTTCAATGGTTATTTGAGGGTTAATTTTGTTTGATTTGATTTTATTGTATTTTTTGTGATGTATTAGTGATTGTATTAACATTTTCAGATTATAATGTAATGATTTTTAACAAAGTTAAAATGAAAGGCAAAAAAATAAGTTCCTTTCATTTTCTATTTTACATACAAATTGAAATTTGTAATGACAGTTTAGAACATTATTTTCACGAACATAATTTGGTTAAAATAGCATCACTGGTTGATAATATTTATCCTACTTGGAAAAAAACATTTCTCAAAATTAAAATGTATATATAATTAAATATCGTCGGGGACAATAAATCAGTGTTCCTTCAAGAGATACATATTTTATACGCAAAAACTAACAGAAACTATACAAATATTACATGGTGAGGGAAGTGCAATTTGTCTTTGTATTGTTGTCTATATGTCATCAATTGCTACATGAATGTCACCACTTCGTCCGAAAGCTTCATGGCGGCAAACGGGCACATTGATATTATGGTGAATGTTTAGCAAAGAGTGGAATTCAGTTCAATAGCTATATGGCCACGGTAGACGATTTTAATATTGTCAAACTTTGCAATATTTATAATACTTACGCATTTGCTTTGATTTCATTTGAGTAGATTATCATAAAATTGTCTTCATCTTAATATGGTAATATTTAACATTTCTTTCCAGAAAACTAGTAGAATAGAACACAAATAAGTTTAAACACCACCCGTGGGAGTCCTCACTAAAAACACCGATGTACACGAGTCACACAATATATAAAACTAACAGAAACTGTACAAATATTACATGTTGAGTGAAGTGCAATTTGTGTTTGCATTGTTGTCTATATGTCATCAATTGCTACATGAATGACTCTACTTCGACCGAAAGCTTCATGGCGGCAAACGGGCACATTGATATCATGGTGAATGTTTAGTAAAGAGCGGAATTCAGTTCAATAGCTATATGGCCACGATAGACGATTTTAATTTAGTCAAATGTTGCAATATTTATAATATTTATGTATTTACTTTGATTTTTTTTATGTAGATTATCATACAAGGTTTGTATCTTATAATGGTAAATTTTAACATTTCTTCAAATAATGCTGAATCGACGTCCAGTAGAATAGAACACAAATACGTTTAAAGATCACCCGCTTGAGTCCAAAGTAAAAAGAGAGGTGTCTACGAGGCACACTAGGCAAGGCAAGGTATTCTATTTCACAGCTTTTTGCCATGAGGATCAACTCCTGCAAAATTTCAAATAAAAACGTTTCAGAAAATGGCCGAAAATGTGACAAAACTCATATTGCTATGTGAGGTTTTAATGTTGATGTTTGCTGTCGATTCATTATCAAGTTACGCAATAAACGGGCATTATAGAAACAGAAAAACTTGTTAAAGCCTCGTAAAGAACCTAGCGAATTGAAATTGCCTAAATTGGACGAAAAATATACTGTCATGAAAGCCGTTTAAATTTTTTTAAGTATTGTAAATTTACAACAATGAATGAACACTTGTACTAAAAGGAAAGAAGATAAAATGAATTTTATTTCACAGAAAACAGTGATTCACAAGTCTTTTCATTTTACATGAATGATGACTTTTTCCGATCAAGAAGTTAGTTAACGCTTAAAGTATGAACGTGTTGAACGTGGCTGTAACAATTTTAAAGTCATATCGCTACGATTTTAAAGTCATATCGCTACGATGTATGCGGTGTGGTAGTTTATGGTTATGTCTAGCACTGGGGTATTGCATTGTATTGTGTCAATAAAATGACTGGGTAGGACATATTGCATGATGTCCCACCCAGTCATTTTATTGACACTCCTGACCTATCAGTCCGAACACTAACCTATTAACACTAACCTGTTAATGGTGAGTGCCAAGCGAGGCAGCTGTAAGAACCATTTGTGTAAGTCACTGGTATGGACATACATCACAATTAATGTTACCTTGTTAATCTCTACATATGTTGTTAATATCTGACCTCTCTGTTTGATAATCCTTGCAAATCATAAGTAAATCTAAAATATCTCCAAAGGTGACTTCACTATGAAGTTCCTGTCAGGGGTCCACTGGCATTTTTTTAAAAGGCTGAAGTGTAAACATAACAGAGTAGTATGCAAATAGAACACAGATTCTACTTCCGGATTATCACCGATGCGTTATTACTCAATGTGTACTGTGGCCAAAACACACACCGACAACTACACTCTGAGATCATACTCTCAAGAATAAACGATTATCTTTAAATTACTACCAATTATTCATAGATATATCTCTTTTATCACCAACAAAATGAGAGAGGAAAAATTGTTAAAACTAGACTAGAATTATATTCATGGGTATTGAACTGGAAAACAATAATTGTGATATGATTCCTGACAGGCACAACGTTTTGGGGCAAATTTTAGTAAAACTTGTATATCTGCCACATCTATTTGAACTTTATAAATTAAGTTTTTTGCTTTTTCTTGCAACCAAAACTTGCGACATTTGTCAGAAAGAGTGTAGTGCATGTATTATACAGGGTGCATGTGTTGTTCCAAGTGCTCTTGTGAAACCCAAACTCAATTTGCTATATCTGTCTTAATTATTCCACTTCAGTGCAGACTTTTTCAGTGCAGGAATAACCTAATTGTGATAAAAGACGTGCCGCAAAACATGTTTGAAGTTTAAAAATATTGATCAATTAAAATTGTAATAGAAAGTTAAATAAAGATTTAAATTTATAAACTAAATTGTATAGAAAAAATAAATTTTCATAAAATTTTAAACACACAATTCGACAAATATTTAGACTGAAGAGTTGACCAGTCAATGTTATTTACAACAAATGGTAGCTTGGATCTGTACAACTGAAAACATTTTCCACAAAGTGTAGTGAAGTAACTTTGCTTATAGTGATTTTGGCAACAAACCACAATATGCCTGTCCAGGTGCATATAGGTGTACACACTAAAGAAGCAGCGATAGGTGCTATGTTCTATATGCATTGTGTCAGGTATTTAGGCAGGTATTTGTACAACTAATAGCGCAGTCAGATTTAAACTTCTGATGGGACCACTGCCATGTTTTATGGCAAAATTGCATTATATTTCATCGCTGATAACTACAAAATGCGACAATGGGATAGAAAATTACAATTTATAGGCAGGCTTTACCTTACTGAACAATGGTGCTAATACTTCTCGTGAAGACTTAATCCATGTCATTGAGGTGCTATATATTAGTGTGGTAATACGAACTAATTATGGTCACTTATGGCAGTACACTGCATATGTCCTTATGAAACCTTGCTATCACCATCAGACTATTGGAGAGCTTCCAAGCTGATCCAACTCTAACATTTTTGTTCTAGATGCCACGGTAGACCTGTAAATATATAACATGTGTCTCTTAATTCTAGAAAACAGTAAACTGTATGCAAATGAAGTTAAAATGTGTTAGATTTGGCATTCAGAATATAGCCTTACAGTGGTTCAAGTCCTACTTAGTCAACAGGACACAAATTATATCTGCAAATGGATTACACTCCAGCCCAGTTGATGTATGTTTTGGTGTTCCAGAGGGATATTTCTTGGACCTGTTCTCTTCTTTCTGTACACTCAGCCGCTCTCAAGTGTCATATATCATCACCCAGTGTCGCACCAATTGTACGCTGATGACTCCCAAATATACAAGTCTAGCCACCCAACTGAAGTTAATGCTACCATCCATGGAGTAGAGAAGTGCATTTTGGACGTGAAATCATGGATAACATGTAACAAGCTGCAGATGAATGATGATAAAACTGAGGCTATTCTGCTCACAACACAAAGTTTTTCTCATTCACATTCTTTACCTCAGACAATAAATATCAGCAACACCAACATTAAATTCTCAGTCAGTACGGAATCTAGGCGTTACCCTAGACAGTACTCTCACATTGCACCAACATGTCATGAACATCTGCAAGGCTGCATATCTTGAATTGAGACGCATCTGTTCAATTCGTAAATATCTTTCAGTTCATGCCACAAAAATACTTGTGTGTTCATTAGTTCTTTCAAGATTGTACTATTGTAACTCAATTCTGTTTGGTTCATCACAATATTTACTCCAGAAACTTCAAAATGTTCAAAACACAGCTGCACGGATCATCTTTAGAGTACCTCGATCAGGGCACACCTCAGTGTCAGTCTGTCAGGACTCGAATCGAAACAGGTTTGGTTTAGGGTTGTCTTATTAGTTTATGACAGCACATTTATCGCTCTGAGGTTTAAACATTGCTGAGAAACGTTTCCCATCTTAGACGTTTTCATCTGTTAGAATCCACAAGAAAATTCGCTGTTTGATGTGTTCGTAATCCAGCATGTGAACGAGCAATATATCTTCACACCAATTTGATGGTTTCACACTGATCTGAAATACGATCTTTCCTTAAACTGCAATCATGTCGTGAATTAAGTGCAATGAATACGTGTTCGGACGTTATGCAGATCGGTGTTATGATGATATGTATGTTAGCTAGCTCAATGGATAAGGATACAATGTGTTAGGTTGATGTACAAACAATAGTGATTGAGATTAATGTATTTATTTGAATTATCCTTTGACTCATATCTGCAAATTATATATTCAGATATACTCTGAGCAGATGGAAACTAACTACCATTGCCAATTATTTGTTATGCGCAAATATTTCTATGTTGAAACATGCGTCGCAAAGGGAGGTTCTCTGCTCTCCTAATTTGCTTTTAATTTCATCGCTTGTTCTGAATATCGTATTACATAAATTCATAGTGATAGGGATAACATTCCAGTAGTTCTATGTGTAACGTAACCTAATACTTACCTTCAAAGTGAGTGAAATGAAAATATAATAACAGAACACACATTCACATGTAATTGTACATTAATCATTTTCATCTACTGAAATATCAGTTTAACCAACTCACTTCAGACGTAATCTACTCCAGGCTCGCCAAAAAAAGGTGTATTAATTCCGTAAAAGCAAACATGAACTGCTTATTAATAGATAATACTCAACAGTCAATTCCAAATAAAGGATCATTAGAGTAAAGTTCGTTTGCTTATGGTTAAAGCGACGATAAGAAAACAAGTTTAGAGAAGTCGACAGCAGTTAGAATATAAAATATAAGAATGTGTAGCGAAAACAAAATTTGAGTGACTAACTTAATTAAAACTTCGTTAGCCACATTTTCCAGGAGGCATATCATGAAAATATATTTGACACTGCAAGAAAAATGTACATGGAACACACGATTGCTACAATTATTTGGCAATATATATATATATATATATATATATATATATATATATATATATATATATATATATATATATATATATATATATATATATATATATATATATATGTAAAATGTCCAGAGTATACATGAGAATTTTGTTTACTTTCATGACGAATACTTGTTTGCAATGCAGTCACTTCTTTAGTTCTATTTTAAAAAAAAATATTTTGACCAATTTCTAATTTCTATGGTGATATAACAGGCAATTCAATGTTGAGATAGATAGTGCTGGTTTTAAATGTATTCATACCTTAGAATATTTTTTGTCATCATACTGTGTACAGCAAAAGACGAGGTCAAATGTGAAGTGGGCATAGTCATTTGATGGAATAACCGAAGTTATCCGGATCTCCAAGGTAATTACTATATCAATGACATAACGCTTTCTATATACGTGAAATGCATTTATGTGTTTGTGATCGGAAAAGTATATTGGACTAAATTCATTTCTAAAGACAAACTTTGATCCACCAATAATTGTCTGTATTTTTGTATACATAGTTTCCTTTCTATTTTAATCTTTGAAGATCAGAGGGAGCTCGCTCTGGACATTGATGCAGAAATTAGCAAAACGGACTTTTTAGGCTCAAATGCCTTGGTTGTTATATCAAGTTAATGACTGAATGTTGTCGATCGCAATTATGATATAGCATTACATTTACACCTGAACTGAATCTAGAATAAATATTCAGATGTAACTTTTCATATTAGAAACAGACGTTGTATGGGAAAAATCAGTTCAAGTATACACAGATTATTTTAAAGGAAATTTAAAGTTTGATGTAACATTTGTTTGTTTCTACACTTCTGTATTGTTTTTGCAATGTTGGACCAATTTATAAGCTTAATGTTTCTTGCAACGACACTATACACAAAATGTATGGATCAAACTTAAAATTCAAAATTCAAAAGATGGATAACCCATGTAGTCCTGATCTCCAACCTGTACGACATATGAATAATATATGCATGTTTGTAAATAGAACAAATGGAGTTATGGCTTAGGTTCTAAAAACTAGAAAGTATAGAGGAGTTACCTCCTTCTCACTAAATTTATTAAGAGCCTATTAAAACTACTACATCAGTGTGTTTTCGTTAATGGCAAAAATCAATAAGAAGCATTTCCTGTGTTACGTGCTTAGGCTCGAATAAGCAGTAACACAGAAAGAGTGAAAACTAACAAGCTTGTAAAACTTTAACAATGAATTTATTAAGTACAATTATTTTCATAAAGTAAATAAACTTACGGTTTTAGAGAATCAAATCCAACATTAATCCAATATAGAATTCACAAAAATAATCCACTAATGGAATTGCAAGAGTCCTGATAAATAAATGTTCTAATAGTTCCAGGTTTGAATCTTGTCGATGTAATCCAAAATGGCTGACAATGTCACGTGATGCAGTTCTTGTTTTTATTATCATCCAAATGAAATTATGAGCACATGTTTTCTCCTCCAAATAAATAAATAAATCCTCTTGCTTCAACGAATTTGCACAATTTCCAGTACAAGGTAATTAAAATTATAACTCAAACAGAAGACACAACTATTAACTTTAAAAACCCTGATTCTACTGAATCTCTCTCCCAGTACAATGATTTAAATACCTGTTTTTTAATGTAAACAAGGGATCACGTGATTTTCTGGAAATTCATAGAAGGTCAGAGGAAGAGGCTACCTTCACCAAATCACGTAATAATAAAATGATCCAGAAGAAAATCAGCCATTAATTACTAAAAATAAAAAGATATTTTTGGATCTAGCCAATCATTTCCAAGGCTTGTTTACACTCTCTAAAGAAGGGTCAGAAATGAGGTCAACAAGCCAAGGTCAACCTGTCTTTACAGCTAGAGTCTAGGTCAGCCTGAATTTTCCAGAATAATCTCCCAATTAATGAATTTTAAACCCTAAATGACAAATTTGGATTTGACAATTAAAAATAAATAAATCAAATATACGTAACACTTACTACATATGTATGCTGCCCTGAATTAGATAGTGATAGATTCAGGTGTGTTCATTACCTTTAGCTGATTGGTTATAACTATCACGGCCACTTGAAACATTGAACACTGCGTATTTTTTGCTCACGTTTATGGCCTTCAATAAGCTAAATGGATTGCACATTGTCAATAATATTAACAATAATAATAATTAGCGTTGCTCTTGCTAGTAATCGAAGTAATGTAAAATAGAGCGAACAAAACACCAAGACTTATTGTTACTTGCGGTTGAGATATCGATCAATTATTTGTATTGCATACAAATTTTAATCGCTGTCATTTACATAATCTGGTACCTCAGTTCAGTTTTGATTTTAGTCGTCTAACTTTTCACGAAAAGGAGTGAATCTATCCACTTGACTGTCTTCATGTCCTATTGTTCTAGTTTGTCCGTCTATTACTTTCTTTTCCTCTCTGTTCGTTCAAAGTTAAGGGACAAAGTTTGTTTTATCCGTTTTCGTCACAATGAACGATTTTTGTCGCGTACACCTCAATGATCATATCTTCATGACTACAATTATGCCAACATTTTTAAAATGGTTATTACTTTCAATATACATTATATCCTGATACTGCATATAACGGATACATATACTAAAGCCGTGGAGAAATGGTATTCGGCAGAATTTACGTGAAAATAAGCAAAGCTGACACGTCTTATTCCTGTCTTATTTTGATGGGATGAGACAAGACACATACTGGCTGTTTTGTTTACTTACACAGATCAATACAAGAACAGCTTACTGGGAATTTATTCTGAGAGGGGGAATAACTTTAACCAATGTGGTTGCAAGTCGTCGAAATCTAAGCAGATATTATAGAACTGCAAAAGATTGACGATGAGAAATATCCAGCCACGCTCATTATTGTATATATGGCTACATCTAAAATGACATCCACTTACTGTTGAGAGATGTAATGATGAAATGACCACCAAGCTGGCGTGTGTTTTTCTATAAGGTATCGGATCGTGAATCGTTCTATACGATTCATAGGTTTGAAGTTGAAATTCAATATGTGGCCAAAATGATTTGCAGAACGATTGATTTATAACTAAGGTAAATAATTCTGAACTATTACAGTGCAACGGACCGAAGACGCGATGCGAGGCCAAAATGGATCGGAACTCTAGGAGAAAATAAAGACACATAAAACGAGATGACTTCAGTGAAATGAATGATAATTTTTAATGATAATAATCCAAAAGTGGTTTCAAAGCATGGAATTACTTTTACTCTTAGAAGAAAGTCTTATATGATGAGTAAAAGTTTGAAAAGTCAAAACAATGTTTCAAGCCTGCTCCCGTATATCTAGGAAATATTTGTCAATTTTGAGTGTGAGGTGGGTCACTTACATCCATGAATGTATAATTTATGAAAGAAATTAGGTAATTTAAAAATGCTCATGTAAAAAAAAGAATACATACATATGCAGGCTCAACTAATAAATTTTATTAATAAGAAAACATCATGTATACTAGGAAACTTCGTTTGTTCAGCGTCTGCGATTAGAGTAGAAGTTTAAATAGCATTATTGTAGCGATTGCTAGTATGTGTCCGTCATCTCTTTCCAGCTCTTGAATCGAGCTCGACTTTAACGTTGTTCGTATAAATTCTGATACCCATTCACTATTTGTAGCTTGCGATGAATGCAAAGTATACTAGATGCGATGGAAATTAGGATTAGTATACATATAGGACTATGTGTGTATGCATGTCGTTAATATAAACAAACACCCAAACACAGAGAGAGAGAGAGAGAGAGAGAGAGAGAGAGAGAGAGAGAGAGAGAGAGAGAGAGAGAGATTTATGTGTGTTTGTATGTATGTGTGTGTGTGTGTGTGTGTGATAACCGCATACATTAGAAAAATCATGTCATTTAAAGAGTTGAAACAAAACAAATTGACTGTAGTAAATGAAGTTGTGATCAACCCATTTTGCAATAATACACATATATAAACATTCTCTTAACTGTGCGCTATTGATTTTATTTTCCAATTTTTATCCATTAGTGACATGAAAAAGATGCAACATGTTAATAATTCCTATTTTCTAAATTGATATTTTAACATATTTCATCTCGGTTCTTTCTGCTTTTTGTTAATCCATCCGCTCATGCATAGCTACGCCGAAATTTGCATTGATAGAGACAAAGAATACATTGGAAGCAGTCAGGTCACGCCATGGCATCAAATAGATACTTGTCTTTATATTTTACAACAACGTAGATGAGTAGATCTGGCTCATTATGACGTACTGAGATTGTATGGGTAACATATATTAAGGACTATTCAATTAAAATGATTATACACTGGTTACTGTGAGTGTTGATTAATTACTAGCAAATAAAAATGTGGTCAAATTTGAAATGGGCATAGTCAATAGGTGGATAACCCATATTCTCCGGACCTCAAGTACTTACGCGAAGAGAGCCTTATATGGTATCACGGTACTAATTGTTTTTCCATAGACCGCAATGCTAATATTTGGAGAGATAAATATATTTTCTATCCTAATTTAGCGTGCATCTCACACACTGTTATAGAGAACAATGTTAGATTGTCAATTTGATGATGACAAAACCAGGTACTCCATTGCATTTAAGAGAGATAACTCTGCTGGAACAAGACAGGGGTATGAGTTATCTAGTCACAACATACCTATTTTCAGTCATATGTATCACATTTTCAAAAACTCATAAAAAATACAAATTATGATCTATATAGGAATTAGCATAAATCCACATGTTGCCAATGGGCTAAACTTTTTTTAAGCCTAACAGAAAGTACAACTCTTACATAATCCACCAATCAAAGCTTGTGTTGTTGTTTATTTCTGAATACAATGGACCCTACACCTTAAGCTCCACCCACATGGACTTGCGCAATTGGTACCGTTATACCATATAATTGTTGATAAATACATGGAGTGGCAAGAAAGTTTGATAAATTTGAATAACATCTATATGAAAGAGTTATTGCCGATAGTTTCTAAAAATATGACACAATATATCTATAAATAGTCTCAACTGGAAATGTACAGGTATTATAAATAGGCTTATGTAGAGTCTTGGTCATGAAAGCTCTCAAAGAAAATATCAAAAGCCCTAGCCAACAATATCCTGATTACATTGTACCGTGTGTCATGATCTAGCTATCACACAAATGTGAATTTAAATAGTTATTCCGTCAGAGGCAATACACAGGTACAGTGTATACGGGTGCTGTTTTCGCTTTTAAAATCCAATATCTGTAGTCCATTATCCAGGTTTTTTATATTTTTCAACAAAGAAGACGAGTGAATCCTTTATTTCAGACGAAATTTCTAGTCATAAGTTCCGAAGTGGCACTTTTGTTTAATAAGAATGCCTTGTGTAAAGGAAGGTACATCCACAATGGAAGCAATTCATTCACAATGTATACTAATCTAACAGTTATTATCTCCCTTTCATATGCAATAGCATATCTTAAAACTATAATACTGAAGATAACCGCGCAACAAAAAAAATACATACAAAAAATATTATAAATAAATAACATGAATAAAAATATAATTCGAGAATATATTGTCCTTAAAATGGAATTACGGTATTCATGCATCAACCAGTGCAGATACCCATGAAAAATATTCACATGTCACGGTAGCTTATTGTGTCGCAAAGAATGCAATGGTTGTAAATTTCAACAGGTATAAGGTAGCTAATAGGTATTTTACAATTGGACACTCTTAACGTTGTTGTTGGGTTTTAACGGCATTTTTCAGCACACGATATGCTATACATAGCGGTCAGTATTAATGGTGGAGGAAGAACTCGGGAAAATACGCCATAAAGATCCACTGAAGTGCGATAAAATAATGGCAAGCTTTCTCACATACCCAACTGAGACTCCAATCCAGGCAGACAGAGGAGAGATGGCAGTGATCCGTAACGGGGAATACAATCTCCTTTTGACAAAAAGCTACTGATTTAGTATATGTACTGTGTGATATGCAATATCAGCACATAATGTTAATTGATATATGTGATATAATGTTAATTGATATATGTGATATAATGTTAATTGATATTTGTCGTTATTATCAACCAATCTTTAAAACTTCAGCTTGGTTGAAAGATATAATACAAAAAGTAAAATTAAAATTATTGTTACAATTTTGAGCTATGACATGGACTGTAAAGGTAAGATCATTAATAGTCCACGTATTACACCTTCTAATAATTATGTACAATTACCATCCATTCGTGTATTAATAAAAATCAAACAACGTGAAAGCAATACATTAGTGGTGGGACAGGCAATTAACAACTGGTTGATAATTCTGATAATGGAGTGGTTTATTTTCATCATAAATGATATTGCAAAGGATAAGCGTGGGTTAGCAAACTCGCCAATGCAGCAAGTGGCGCAAGTTTTTTTTTTCTTTTCATATTTGTTTACCCGACAGGTAATATGGCAAATGTATCTACCACCACCTCACACAATTTACTGTATATGATGTCATATTACCAACAACAACATTCATTAGGTAGGTATCTTGATTTTACCCCACGATACCAGCACATTATGGAAACGACAGAATCACACACACTAATACGCATTGACGTTAGTCGACTTTGAAATTAGATACACGAACCACAGCAACTGAAGTGGCAGCCGAGTTTGAATGAATATATTTGACTAGACATTTACATCGGCTGTGATTTCAAAAGGCTGAATGGATTGTAAGGCTATCGTGCGGGATAGTCACGTTAAACAACATTTGCATCTGCTTTATTTTATTTGATGTTTCTGCTTCTATTTTGCAGAGACAACCTATTCAATTCCAATTGACCGTACTGTTTATTCCTTACCAAATCAATATCCGCTCATGAAATGGTCGTTACGGACCATGAACGATCAATCCTTGACGAAACTGTAAAACATTGAAAATGATACGCTGCGAGATTGTTTCAATGAAAATGTTCGAATTATACAACTCAAAACGCTCAGTTTTTTATCTCCTTTTTATCTTTGACCCTAATATCGATATAGCTACAATATATTTGCGTTATTGTACAATATTAGTTATATTTATTCCCACAAGGCTTCTTTCTAAAAATTTGCCTCCATTAACGTTCAACTAAATATGTGCAGCAAATCTGAATCATTTGAAAGATGGTGTTTAACATATATCATATTATGTCATTTTCCTAAACTAATATCCAGCAGTCAAATGTATACAATATTTTGCTCTGAATACTAGCAGTTTACCATTTGAAGGTTCTTGTTAGTTTCAAAATTAAGTATATTGTCTGCAATTTACATGTGATGGGCATTTTATAAAGTAAATGATTTTTAGGGCATAATTGCAATGATGATCCCAAATGGAGGGAATCTTAGGTCAGTGCAAAGCCTAGATGCCTACGCTTCGCACTTACAATATATGCTATTTAAATAATTACTTGACATTAAATGTTGATAAATACGATGGGTTGTTTATGCCATTCGTACACTAAAGCGGTTTGTCTGGTGAATGTTTTTTTATGAAATGTATATGAACACGAATGGGCAAATATAATGCATGCACTTAATGGAACCCATTTCGTGTTGCACACAAACTTAAACTGTCACCAGCTTTGAGCCATGAGTCAGTTTTTGGCTGTATACTTCAAGCGTATTTTAAATATCTGCATCTCTGTCATTGATTACTAGCATCATTATGATGAACGAGGAGGTTCTATTAAATGACAAATAGGAAAAATTGAAAGTAAATACAAAAAAAAATGCAAATAAAAATAAACAATATAAACATAATTGTTATTGCCGAGTTAGGAATCATATGTCTCAAAAATGATTTTTTTTTTGCAGATACCCTTTTATATTTATTAGTCACATGAATATTCTATTAAATGTCAATAATTCCTTGGCATAAATTTATAAGAATTAAGATGAGATCGAAGTTTTGGAGAAAATGCTATTGTTTGAGTAGTGGAGATGATGCACCTGACATAACATTCTTGCACTGTTACAGCACAAATCGTTTTACAAACGAAAGCAGAAAGTGATACAGATGGACAAACGTGTATAAGACTAGGTTGAATTAGACCTTTATTGAAGTAATATTTTGAAAAATGAGCTTCTGAGATGACGTCATTGGAGAAAGATGATATTTGTTGAGTAGGTCAGATGACGCACTAACATAATAGCATTGCACTATTGCATATGACGTCATTGATTACCTAAAGACAATGTTTGAGCCATTTGTTCATTCGCACATGCTAAAAGTATGAATTGTACGTTATTTAATGCTGTACAGTCTTCGTCAGAAAACTTATAAGAACTTAATTTTAGCCAGTCATCGACTTATTTAAGTCTTGAAATACATTATTTATCATAGAACCACATATTGTCGGTTTAAGTAGGCCATTAACCATTTAGTAGATTTTATCTATTTTCTTTCCTTCTGGAAGTTTTTCATAACCTGTTACGTTATATAAAGCCCTATTTATGCAAACACAAAACTGGCATTAGTTCCGGGCAATGTTCCCTTTAAGCTGCGCGGCTGCGCGGCCGCGCAGCTATCTCACAGACGCCGCGCAGCAGTTTTGAGTATCCGCGCAGCAAATTTTTATAAAAATAAATTCGAACAGATAAGCTGCACTCTGCAGCCGGAATCATACAGTTTTTATAACATATACATCCATGTTTTTAATTTGAAATTGATTCAGTTCAATATGTTTGTCTTCTTTTTTTACGTAGAACTATTGATTTACATACTTACCGATACATACCGGATCAAGCTAGCCTCGTTCTGAACCACCGCCGCCATTCATGTAAATTTGGTGGCGCATACTGCGCAGAGAATGTGTATAAAGTAAATAAATCGCATATCTCTAGTCTATTATAAATGTAGTAGCTAATTGTTTTTAATAATGTTTTAACCGTTATGTCTAAACGTCAGTTAAGCGAACCGTCAGCGTCATCGCTTGCTAAGAAAAAGTGTAGATCAAATTTTAAAACGGAATGGCTCAATGAATTTGTGCATGCAGCACTACCAGATTCGTCTTCAGAGCGGACTGTCAAGTTGGGTGATATTTTTAAATATCGTGAAATTGATGATGATGTTGTCTGTGAAATGTGCTTCAAAGCTAATGCAGGTGGTGATTTCTCCACAGGGAAAAGGTGTGAGGCTTGGAAGCTGGATTATCTTAAACGACATATCAAGCAAAAAATACACACAGATGCTGTACAGAGACTTCGTTCTATACAGTCAGGAGGTGTACTGCGAATGCTTACAGAAAGTGTCGCTGATCGAGGCATGAGACAAGAAGCAGCACAACGTAAAAGTGCTAAAGAAGACGAGGTTAAAATTTTGATTGACAACGTCCTCTTGGCTATCAACATGAACACATCTATGAATGCGGTTCAATATATACACAACCATATGGCTAAATATGCCCCAGTCCCTGATAGCTGGCGCAGTAAGAATTACACTTTTGAGTTTGTTGATTCTATCGATTCTGTAGTGAAGGATGCTATAATTAGCGAACTTCGCAATGCAAAGTTCCACACATTAACAGTAGATGAGAGCACTGATATATCACTGACAAAAATGTTGATCTTATACGCAAAGTTTCGGCCATATTCCGGTAATGTTTACAAGACAGTGTTTGTTGGAATTTTGTCTCTGTCGGCATGTGACAGTAAATCTGTGGAATCAGCAATAACAGAGTTTTATCAAGAGAATTCATTGGACATGCAGAAAATGGTTATGTTTACCTCTGATGGTGCATCGGTTATGCTAGGCAAAAACAATGGAGTTGCAGCAATTCTTCGCCGACGTATTCCACATCTACTGGAACAACATTGCGTTGCTCATCGTGAAGATTTAGGCATCGATGATGCTTGCAAACATATAAAGTTAATGGCAAACATTGAAACATTCCTTAGGACAGTGTACACATTGTTCAGTAGGTCGACAGTACGGAAAGCCCAGTTTACCGAACTAGCTAAGGTGTTGGAATGTGATTCCGTAGCCTTTAGACCATTGAATGAAATCAGATGGCTTTCGCGGCACTTTGCTTTACGAGCATTGCTGAGAAACATACAAGTGTTGACTGAATACTGTGAGGAGCAGGTGGGCCTGTATAATGATCCAGTTCATAAGTACTGTTTGAAGAAACTAAGGGATCCGCAGTTTCGAACTGCACTGATTGTCTTTGATGAAGTTGTTGGTGAACTTGGTGAATTATGCAAGCTGCTACAAAGAAAAAATCTTACGACCATCGAGGCATACCAGTTTGTAAAAGCAAGGATCGTTAAGCTCCGTGCCCAGTACCTTGGTGAAAATGTGCACTGGTCCGAAGAGGTTGCTGAATTGCTTGCAAAGGACGAGGATATAAACATGAGTTCCATCCTAAAATTCGTTGAATGTTTATGTTTGCACCTGGACTCTCGTTTCCCTGAAAGTGAGTTGATGCAATGGCGAATCTTTGAAATATCAGCGTTAATCGACACTTCAGATTTTAATTTTGGCCAAGAAGAACTTGCAGCACTGGTTTCTAGATATGCGGCATTCCTGGAAAACTATGATGACATTCTGCCGAAAGTTAAGGATCAGTATCGTAACTTAAGATTTGTGCTTGCAGAAAAAATGAAATGTGGGTTGATGCAGACTTTCGACGAGATGGTTCGATTTGTAATAAATGAGGAGCAATTCGGCGACATTGCCATTCTGTTGGATATTTGTGCTACATTTCTTGCATCAAGCGCCGATTGTGAACGTGGATTCAGCCTAATGAATAATATAAAAATAAAATCTAGAAATAGGCTGGAAGAGTTACATTTAGACATGCTTATGAGGATTAAATCGTATCAGAATGATGGACATCAGATCAACCTTGACGATGTGTATAAAAGATGGATCTCGTTGAAAGACAGACGCCAGAGTACCTCCAGAAATGAGTCAAATGACTAGCGGCAGTGGGTGTGTAGGAATTTAGTTGCTTGACCCAACGACGTTGTAAATAATATAAATAAATATAGCTTTGATTGAACTATTGTGACATTTCTGATTATAATTATTTAATTATAGTTCCTTTATTTATGTATATAAAAGATTTTGCAGTTAAGTTCAGTTATGTAATTTCCGTGTGTGTGTGTGTGTGTGTGTGTGTGTGTGTGTGTGTGTGGGCTGTACAATTTTGCACACAAAAAATTGATGCTGTAAAACTTTGCACACAACTGTATGATTTTGCACACGAACCAGCAAACCTTAGAGGGAACATTGGTTCCGGGTACAGAAATGAAAAATATACTTTTCTTGTTATTATGTATTAGATATATATATTTGTAAAGCACCATTCAAATTACTTTCTCGAGCGACGGAAGCGTGTACAAGATGAGATAAGTGGCAAAATCAAGTTCATTTGCATTTAATATGATGCAAATGTAAAGTCTGAGTTTGAACTGTTGAGAACACTGTAACCACTGTAACCACTGTAACCAGTCATGATACAATGATCTGTTTGATTGGTTATGCGTAGACATTCAAGTTCACCGCCATATATGACATACATCTGGATTATTGTAAGCGTTTCTGAATGAACTTAAATCGCAGTCTAATCAACATAAATAGTTTGAAGTGTGTGAATGATTTATATTTCACGACACGGTTCATTCCTTGTTTTATAATACGTATGCTGTAGTCCGTTTTGGAGACTCATCAATCGTCTCTGAAAAGAGAGAGAGAGAGAGAGAGAGAGAGAGAGAGAGAGAGAGAGAGAGAGAGAGGGAGAGAGAGAGAGAGAGAGAGAGAGAGAGAGAGAGAGAGAGAGAGAGAGAGAGAGAGAGAGATATTAGGTGAGTGGAATACGTCGAATATCACCTGTCAGATTCGTTAAATGTTGGGTAGCTGGCGATCAACCAAATGGTGTTGGCATACTAGAAAATGGAGATAATTCGCTCATTGAATTAATATCACTTTGTTATTATCTGTAAATAAAAATTATATGTCTAGTGTCTTGTGGAGTTTTTGTTTGTTTAGAGTGTAATTTATTCAAACTATGACATTTTATCTACGAGGTTGGCGTTGCTTTATTATATATATTATATATCCGTTCTCATTTAAAATGTAACATTTCGTTCTGGATCAAAGCGATGGCGATTAGAATAAACCTGAATAATTGCATAGAATCTCTTGTATATCAAAAATAGATCCGGCTGTTTAAGCGCAATAATATATATTTAGACACTAGTACACCCACAAATAACGTCACCCAAAACGCATATGTGATTAGTCTAGTCCTCAAACATAATGTCACTTACATAAATGTATACAATGTAATACACAAACGTGAAAGCCAGATAGATGTGGAAAATTTATACACATCATATAATATTATCCACTTTAATTGACGTCATATTTGCTTCAATATTAAAGGCAAAGAACACTCAAACACTCACTGGAAACAAAACAGTTCAATCATGAAACAATATATAAGATACATTGTTTGTAAAGAACCAATAATTGAGATACATTCAGAAAAAAAAACTAGGTTCTGACTAGATCAAAAACGACATTGTTTTATGTTTTATCAATGTAGTAGGTTAATTCAGTTACCAATATAGTAGAATCATTCAGGAACATCTCTGTTCTCACAAAAAGCAAAATATAGCAGGTATATTAAGAACCAGCCGGGTTATGCCAAGAATCAATATTGTAGATACATTCATTAAAAAAAACTGTTCCATCATAAGTCAGTGTAGTAGCTTCATTCTTTATGTTAAGAACCAATACAGTACATTCAGCAACAATACTATTACATCCTGCCAATATAGCAGATATATTCAGGGACAATACTGTTCTGTCAAGACCCATATATAGAAGGCACTTACAAAATTAACAATGTTCTGTTTTAATTCATATAGAAGATATATTTATAATAATAATGAAGACTTTATTTCTCGCCAAATGTTTAGATGCTCTAAGCACTTTACAGCATATATAATGATATGACTACAACACATGCCAAAAAGCAACAAAACAAGCATCATGGAATTAGAAAACATGAAAACTTGTTGAAATGTTTAAGGTAAGGAACATTTTTAGATCTTACATTCGTTCTTGGAGTCGAAAACGCGAGTTTTAAGAGCACTCCTGAAATAGATCAGTGTGACTAATTTAAATGGACAATTCGTTCCACTTTCCTGGTACCTGGTATGCAAAAGCACGGTGTCCACATGACTTCGTTTTAAAATTGGGAATAATGAATACACCTCTGTCAGAAGAGGCGCGTAAGTCTCTCGCTGGTGTGTCTAGACATGAGTGGGGCGAGATAGGTATGTTGAACAATTGATAGCGGCTGAGTGTATATAATTTACGGGTCCATGAACAGACCCATGTGAAACACTACATCATAGATCAACGGGTCTGGAGTTTATTCCAGATACAATTCGTATACCGTTGACTACGTAGGGTGTATTGTGAACCCTTAATACTCGCTGAAGACGGTATGTAAAATATGATATTCTATTGTATTCAAATGCTCAAACAAAACAAGGAGGGTGAGGACTCTAATCGTTCCGATATTCAGAGCAGAGAGAATGTCATTTGTTACTTTCATACGAGTAGTTTCAGTAATGTGTGTAGGGCGATATTCAGACTGTACATTGCTAAAAAGACTGTTGAATTCTGATAAGACAAAAGTTGAATTAGATTTATCTTTTCTAAGTTATTTTTTTTTCGAAATGACTTTTCATATTATAAACTGGGCGTTAGTTCTTGAAATCGTTATGGTCGAGTGTTGATGTCTGCAGCATAGGCTTTACAATGGCAGTCTTTAAAACATTATCGAATTCCCTGGATGATATATATATATATATATATATATATATATATATATATATATATATATATATATATATATATATATATATATATATATATATATATATATATATGAATAACATCAGTTGGTGAACGCAATATTGGATCAAAGCACTCAAGCAGCAGTGATGTCTGAATTGAGCCAAGTTTGTATGACGTTTGTGCACTCTTCATCATGATTGTTCGTACAAAATCCATCGACACAGGTTCAAATGCTGCTAACGGATGCGGTCAATGTTCTGTATCGCAACTGTATCCTGACGAGTGGTCAGGTGTAATTTTGTAGTCAATCTTATCTCTAACGTTTTGTACCCTGTCACCGAGGTAAAGTGCAAACGGGTCCGAAAGTTATACTGGAGAGAAGATAGTTGGAAAAGTGGTGTACACATATTCCGTGGCATTAGTTTGTCAGTAATATCGATTGCGCTCTTTGCAGCTGCAACGTTCTTTGATCTTAGTACTTTAGTTGAATAATTTGGCTATACGGACTATATTTTGACATTCTCCTTAGCGGTGTTATATATATATATATATATATATATATATATATATATATATATATATATATATATATATATATATATATATATATGAACAGTGAATCTGGTGAAAAGCCTTTCCACTTTATCTACGGTCGTTTTTGCAGTGTGATGCTGTTCCGTAACACTGCTATAGCACAGATAACACTTTTGAAGTGATAGTATGCAATATGTAGTTGGAGCATGTTTTCTCAAGCAATGAACGCAGGTAGATATCGAGTTGTTCTTCTGTAGGAAGTGAACAAGTTGTTAATTTGCTTGAATGTCATGCATTGGTTTGGTTGTATTTGTTATACGGAGGTTTCTTTTAGCAGTAAATAAAAGTGGATGGTTAGGAACTGATACATTTAGATGGCATATAATGCAGAGATGATTCGATGCAATTTCTTGAGATATTAGGGTGGACCGTATAATATTTTCATCAGGTCTATGAAGAATCCAGTCAACAAGTGACCATGTGTATGGGTGTGTTGATTAACTGACTGTTTAATGTTGCAAAATGAATATACTCTAAGGGTATTGATGTGTATGGGTTTCCAGGACTGGGACAGTGACATTTGAAATCTCCAGGAATAATCAGGTTGCCATTTATTGAATTTCCATACTCCAGGAAAATTGCAAAATGATCTAAAAGGAGATATTCAGTCATCTTGTTCTTTTTTCTGGCAGTAGGAGGGTGCTAGACCTGTGTGCAGGTGAGAGTGTTGTTGATAGGGCATTGAATAATGCAATACGCAGTGGTACATCTGAGCCACACAGTTACATGACTTATTAAGGATTTGCACCAGATTATCAAAATTAGTTGCCGACGTTTTAAAATGTTTGAGCGTTAAAGGGCAAAATTGTTTATTTATTTTTTTTTTCTTCATCCATTTCTAGACACATTCAAATTTCTTATGTATATTTAATATCGTGTGCCACTCAAGACCCACCATATTATATATATATATATATATATATATATATATATATATATATATATATATATATATATATATATATATATATATATATATGCAGAAACTACTCCAGAACCAATATAGTCAAAATATTCAAAAACAACAACGTTGTGATCAGATCGATTCCGAAAAAAACACTATTGTATTAAGAAGACGGGAAATATATACATGATGAAACGACGCTGTTTTATCTAGAAAACAAAACGGTTCACAAAACAAATATCAAAGACTAATATGGTCATGAAAAAGGGATTACAATCTGACGTATGATCGAGTTGAGTATAACAAACATTCGGAAGCTTACATCTGCCGTTGTGATTTCAATTATTGTTATGTTTAACAGATAATAGGGATCGACGAGTAATAATTAGTCAGCATGTTCAATCCGTTCATGAGCAACATCAAAGACAATTTCATTTAAATGTAAACGCATATCTGTTATGTTTGCTAAGTAACATAACAAAATAAAATGGAACGCTTGAGAGAGAGAGAGAGAGAGAGAGAGAGAGAGAGAGAGAGAGAGAGAGAGAGAGAGAGAGATGCCGCTTCTGAGTATATTTCTGTGAATGTTTATGCAAAAGAAATAGCTGAACAGTTGAAAACAATGGTTTTGACATTTTCGTCTAGAGGCCATATGTATATGACTATATTTTATGGATCTCGTTATATTCTTTGATGCATCTATGTATCACAATTTACATATCCAATTTCTAAAAGACAAAATCTGGCGACAAAAGCACATATATTATAAATTGGATTCTAGTATGATGACATTAGGCAAAGAATTCTGAACTCATCTATTATACGGCCACTATAATGGGGTGCACTCAGAATGATGAAGATTACGTAAACGATGTTTCATATAATTAATATATAAGCTTTCAAATCAATGCATTTCCTTTCAAGACCAGAGCTGATTGTCAACAGTACACTTTGTTTACAAGCTGCCTAAATCCGCGTCTTTGCAACACTAGGACAACCAGACAACGTCATGACAATTGTTTCTCGCTAGGCTTGAAGAAGCACGGCCTTTAGGTATTGTGAGATTAATGATTAAATCAATAATGGAAATCTTTGCTTTCAGCAGAATTAATTACATTCGAAATGTGTCCCTTGTTTTATTATTTAGTTCAAAGTCTACTACGATTATACAAATCTATAAATCTATTAATTCATTTTCCCTGATATTCAGTCAAGGACAGCCCAAAATATGGTTGTGACACATGCTCTATGGCAAATACTTTAAGCTTGCCGTCATCTCAAATCTAATTTTACTTGCATAATGGTAATTAATAATCCCATACTTCTTTACGTAAACGCTTCCTTACAACCAAACAGCTTTTCGAATGTGTTAATCTCGATATCAAGTAAATAATTATTACCTTGGTGCCCGCCGTAATTTCTCAAATAACAGAATGGTTCTCTAACTATTTCGGTTTTGTAGATATCAATAAGTTTAGAAACCCGGGATAAATTAAAAATACTTTCCTAAGAAACAATGCGTACCCTTCTGAAGCAGCGTTATGTATGCCGGACTAAACATTTGATTTACACTTCTGTTTTAGAATACATGTAATCCTGTGTCATGAAGTAAATGAACATCATGGTTTATTACTCCAGGACATTGCCAAAGGGTGTAACCTGGAATGAAATCATGGGTTATAGTAGATTAACAATATTTCACATTTCATATTTTCTCCAGTAACTATTTGATCTGCTTAGCTTGTAACAATTCGAATCAGTAGCGTTTGATTTTCTTCCTTTGAGGATGCACTGCTGGCAAATTAATTTTGTAATGTCTGTAAATTTGTGACATAAGCGAGTGAAACCCAGCGATGAACGCAGTTCTCCTTGTCCACGCACTTGAATCATCATCCAATCTAAGGGGTAAATTTGTCCATTAAGAGTGATCAAGATGGCATGTTGTATATAACATTAACCAATTAAGTATTTGACTTGGGTTTCGTAATAACCCATAATGCACGGACGTTTCCTTAATTTACTACACAGTAGGATGGCTGAAAGCATTAAATCACATTTTATTTTAAACAATTATTAGTTTAATTCAACGTTGGGAATGTATGAAACCTTCCAAAAATGTTTCTGCCTCTTGCTATAAACGTTTTGAAAATACGATTACTTTTATTTCAGCTGACAAATAGCGCTGTAGATAAAATATTAAATTGTGCAAAAGAAATATCAGTTTCCTTTCTTAAAATGCTTGCTTCTGGCATTCCCATTTAACTATATTCTACTAAAATACATAGACTGTTGGGAATAATTTAAACGAAACGATGACAAACTCTTATGGGATACATTTTGAACACACAGGACAAAAGCATCTGAAACGAACATACCAACCATGTTACTGATACAACTTAGAACCAAATTACCCTGATCACCCTGATCAGTACTATAATTAGGATAATTAGGATATGAAGGAGTATGTTTTAATCTGTGAACTGCTGTAACAAACAATACATACATATTTATCCAAACGATTGAAGGTTCATGATAAGTACAAAATGAGGTTGCGCTGTTTGGGATTATATGTAGATGTGCAGTCTTTATCAAAAGCTACAACTTTTTCCCGTATATCGCACCCGATAATCCAGAATAATTGTGCTTCTTACCTAATTACTTCATTTATAATTGACACATACAGGGAAATCATTGTTTGAACCACTTAGTCTTCTTTTAAAATACAAACGTCAATGCTCAGAACTATTCATATTACGTATAATGATCAATTCGATACCATTATTTTCGACAAGTCTGAACATCTCCAAAGCCATCCCAACAAAACCTGACCTTGTATACAGACGCTAAATATTGCGGCCAGTAGATATATGCACGCAGTTTAGTCCAAGTGATGTGTTTGCAGATAAGTCCCAGTAGCTGCCGATAGCACGTTTGACTCAATGATATTGTCAATATATCCACTATGGCTAAAGAATATAATTCTAGTTTGCAGAAAACGTATGGAAGCATGGCATAATCATTGTGTTTTTTATGCCAGAGTAGCAAGGTTGTTCTCAGCTAAGCTGTGTTAAGGGTATCATCGCTGGAATAGACACTTTGTATTAAGTATCCCAATAATAAATGTCATGTGATTTCGATTTTGTCTAGTATTGTGGTCTTACAAAATTAATGATACGACGAAACAAATCCAAACTTTGTCTGTGACACAGTAAATAATTTGTGGATCACGTACAATCGATTCTTTAAAGACAAAAAAATGAAATAAACATTGGTTAGTTAAAATGAGAACAAATTTCTCACAGCATTTTATGTATGTATGTATGTATGTATGTATGTATGTATGTATGTATGTATGTATGTATGTATGTATGTATGTATGTATGTATGTATGTATGTATGTATGTATGTTTGTATGGATGGATGGATGGATGGATGGATGGATGGATGTATGTATGTATGTATGTATGTATGTATGTATGTACGTACGTACGTACGTATGTCTGTATGCATGTATGTATGTATGTATGTATGTATGTATGTATGTATGTATGTATGTATCTATGTATCTATGTACGTGCGTGCGTATGTGCGTATGAGCGTATGTGCATGCATGTGTATATTTGTATTAGAGGTTGTCGGCAATTTAGTATAATAAATAATCCATTTAGGTTGCATACATCATGGACGGTCATGGCGGTGCTTGGCAAGAGCCTCAAGGTAAAGCAGGTAACTTGAGAAATGTAATGTTGACATCAATGCCAACAAGGCAAACATCATAATAAACTACGACGTTATGAATTGGTATGAAGTATAAAGTTTATTCAGATCTTTTTGTACATGCGCGTAGCAGATGTGTCCTCATGAAATCGTATGTATGGTGAATGTTGGACCTTTTTATATTTGTATAATTACCTTATATGGCACATGTTATGCTGAACATATTATTAGTTTTATTGTAATCTATACTATGTACAACATCAAATCTTCAAAGAAGTGTATTTCTAACAAATTCAACTTAAATTACGGAGATGCGTTGGAAATAATAAATTGTTATCCGATCCAACTGGTTCACGGATAAAGATTTTTTGTTAGAGACAACCGCAAGCTTCCACTATCATCTCTTTCCAATGTGAGACAGTTATAGTTGAATTAACACTATAGAATACTTGTAATGAGGAGAGATTTGTTGGAACACAGCAGGGTTTGGGTATCTTAGGATTAAGTCCGCTCATAGTGCTCTGAATCTGCGCATGTTTTGTAGAATTCAAATCCGCTAGCAGCAACGGGCATTCCCCAGCACAATAATATGCATTGTATCCAGGTGGGGCGATAATCCATGTCTGAAATTATAATTTGACGCGTAATAATAGCTGTCATTTTTTTGTACATTTGGAAATATATAGATGAAGTATGCAATTGAAAATTGGGATATAGATTACAAAGCATATGTAGGTATCAATGAACCAAGTATAATCATGTGAACACAGCGTACGGTAAGAGGCGTCTCTTCGCAAGTGCATCTGCATTTGCAAATATATAGTACTGCTTACGATAATTGGGTACATCAAGGAAAGGTTGGATTCCAACGTCATGGCAGATAAAGGTTGAAGTAGGTCGATATAAAACAAAACTACATCAACATTTTGAGACACATGGATTCCGAAGACGTGTCTATATTAAGGTGCATTGAAGCATATTATATTGATAATAGCCTTTTACAATGCATACATACATACATACATACATACATACATACATACATACATACATACATACATACATACATACATACATACATACATACATACATACATACATACATACATATATAGTGATTAAATTGATTAATCAGTTAATCATTTGAAAGGCAAACACTTACATTCCATCCTATGGCTGTGAAATTCACAATCATATTGTGTCTTCGGCATTGAGAACCTGCACTCTGCTGGCCAGACGAATGTCTACCTGTAAAAGTAAAAGGTCATGAAATGTTAGATTCGTCAAAATTACTAATTACATGACAAACGAATTCTTCTGAGAAGACATGAACGTCTGATTTCCCCAAATCGTTATTACATGTAAGCACACCACTAATAATATTCCATTTTCTTATCTTGTATTAATTATTATATTACTGTCTATATTATTTCTTCGGTAAAACTTTACAGTAATGGATATTCAGCGATCAGCGTAGAAACGACCAAAACTACTAAGAGTTCTAAATATTTAAATTAATACTTGCCAGAGGTGCCACTGTAGAGAATAAAAGACATTTCCAAGATATTGTGTTAATGTATTTAGTTATTTATTTATTTATTATAAAATTGTATACATTGTTTGACATTTCTATGTATATGTGTAGTGCGCGTCATTGACAGAAAAATATTATATGAAAGGAATAACCTAGTACTTATATCCATTCGTTACTGACTTTCACGCACTAGCACACACATGTTCGTACGATTACAGAACATATAGATGAATCTTGCATAAACTAAAAACAGTACTTGCATAACAATCCATCAGTATCATGTATGTCTTAAACGATTTGTTCTTAATTTTCAGGTTTCATGCAGCTGTACAAATATTTTGCTTACATTCGCAATATAAGTATCATATAAGAATATAAGTATTTTGACTCCCAGGTAAGTAAATGTTAGTGCATTTCAAACTATAAATTAATATGTTGGCCTAACAAACACGACGCTGAAAGAGGAACCAATATGGGCTCATTACATAGACACATCAACCTATATTAATATTAAAACTACACAAAGTTATCAAATAATTAGTCGGCATTAAGATTGGATAATACAATGTCTTTACGTCTCTATATAGTCAGGTCTGGCAAATGTGTATATGACGTTAGTGCATGAATTTTCATCATAGAAAAGATAATGCTTATTTGTATGAATGTATTGAAAATAATGTAGCTAAAAATGAACAGACAAATATGTGTCTGAAAGTAGTTACCATTCAGTGATAGGCAATGAAAATGAACAAGTTTAAATGAATACAGTGCATCTACATATATTGGCATTGAATGGGAATTACTTATTACAATTATTTATTACAAAGAAGTCTTTACATGGACCTGAATAATATATCCAATAAGTATATGAATGCACTGCTTGTACAGTGATCGTTGGAGAAAGTCAAATGTTTATATGAGACTAGAACGTGCACTGTGATTGGCGTGAAAATGAAGTAAAGCCTGTGTCCTATTTGTCCTTAATTGTAGGCTAAAATATTTAAGGACAAGCAAAAAAGATATGCACAAAAAAATAAAGTAGAACGAAGTTTCAGATTTATATGATTGAAGATATATGTAAAAGACAATTTGACGATCTTTATTTTGTTTGAGAAAATGTGGAAAATGGAGTCATTTTGAGAAACTTTAGGCGAAAAACTAAATATATATTTTAAACATTCATTTGTAATTGTAAATCATTTTATTCCACATTCAGAACTAACAAAATGGTTAAGTATGCACTTAAATGATATAATCTACGACCGACGGAGTTTTGGAGTCATTTTTTATTAACTGAGCAGCCGAGATGCATTTTATTAAACAGTCCATGAATTCGTGTTTCTCAATTCAGTGTGAGTATACTTTGGCATTGTCATGATACTATGCAAGGTAAATACAAAACTAAACTTATGCAGTTTTTCTTAATAAAGGAATGATTTATGTCTTGGTCTTACATAATTTAGATTATTTACGCTAGTGGTGAAATGTAACGTTACATAAAGGGGCGCATTATGTTTAGCGTTTGCTGTTCCGATATTGAAAAGGTCGCAGTACTTGAAATACCGTAACATTTTTGGTTATTAAATTGACAAGTAATTTGCAGGAACGTTCATACACATAGTAGGTATTAGTTTGTGTACACTTCATCATATTTAAATTCCAGTAACAATTTCATTTTATGAACTTTTATAATGAAATCGCTTGGTAAATAATAAAAGACTTGCTCTGGTAAAAACAATTTATTTTCTTTTTATTTAGCTTATCTCGTCTTTTGATTTTATATAGGCAACATGTAAAATATAGAGGAAAACTTGATTTAAAAACTTATTCAGGAATGGTTACATGCCTTGAAAACGGACGAATTAATACAATTAACTAAAAAAATATTTCAGATCAAAATCTATGTATCGTAGTACAGCAAGTATACATGTATTAAATATCTGACATAAAGAACGTTATTGAAAAATTGTGTTGGGTATTATTAATGAGTCAGAAACTGAATCTCCATACAAGTTACGGAATTGAAATTAAAATAGAAGACTTAAACGGTGCTATGAAACGTTTGCTTCAAATTTTAATGCAATTATAGCAAGACGGAGAGAGAGAGAGAGAGAGAGAGAGAGAGAGAGAGAGAGAGAGAGAGAGAGAGAGAGATTTTAAAAGAAAATTAAACGAACTGAAAATGAAAGTGATACATAGATGCAATTGCAAATGTTTGAAACAATCAGTATATTTTAGGCGAAACAATGATATTCTTTAAAATATGAACGTCATGTAAACATTAATGAACAAATTTGTGGAAGAGATCTATATGAAATTTTCCGTGATTCGACCAATCCAATCCCTTTAAAAAATATTATCTGACACATGAGGTTCTCAGGACTAATGTAATCAATATTTTTGTAACTATTTCGTTCAGTCAGCATGCTCTGTTATATTATAATTCATCTGCGTCAGGTTTCTTGAACATGTGCTTAGTTAAGTGCCAAATAATATTGGTGTTTTGAATTGTACGCAATTTAAGGTATCCATTTATTGGTAGCAACGTCATATTTTGGATCAAACACTTGATCCTGTTGAAAATGAATGCTACCCCTTTAGTTACTAGAGCTATGGCAAAATAGCGCATTAGAATGATGTTGACCAGAAAACTTATCGTTTGCTGACACAGGTATTGATAAGGCTGTAGATGACGTTAATTGTGGTCCTGTCCCTGATCAATCAAAAGGTACACACCATTGCGACCCTCGTTAAACTTTTCATTATCTTAGTGTTTTATCAGGGTGAGAAACGACAATTACTTGTTGGACCTATTTGCACACCTTTTCAGACTTCAATGCTATACCAATTAGAATTGCATTAGTAGTAATATGGGACGATATGGGGACAATGGAAAATCCAGTCAGAAACAGCTTGGGATACTATGGGGCAAAGATTTATTGGGCATATGGAAAATCCAGTCAAAAACAGCTTCGGATACTATGGGGCAAAGATTTATGGGGCATATGGAAAACCCAGTCAAAAACAGCTTGGGATACTATGGGGCAAAAAAAGCTTGGGAGACTATGGGGCAAAGGGAAATTGAACATGGTGGGACTGTATAGGGACAAGAGATATTGAACTTGGTGGGACTGTATAGGGACAAGGGGAAATTTAACTTGGTGGGACTGTATAGGGACGAGGGAAACTGACCATGGTGGGACTGTATAGCGACAAGGGGAAAATGGAGGGAAAGAAAGCTAATATCTTTTCGAGGCATATGAGTGGCCTTGAAAACAAACCACACAATCTCCTATCAAATCAGAAGGGAAGGAAATTAAAATCGCACAATCTCCAATAGGAAGGAAAGGAAAACAAAACAAGGATAATTAAGAACATTATACATTCTAGTTGAAATATGTTTATTGTTTTCATTTATTCATCAATTTAATAAAAAGGTAGTATGATATTTATTGTCGACTGACTTCTTAACATATCTCAAATTTAAGGGATGTCCTGTGTTTTCAGCACAGGATACAAAGAATGTTGCCAAGTTGTAACAAATCGAAGTGGAAGGGGAAAAAAGCAGCAGCAAAATATGCTTTGTTCTATCGACAGTCTAAGATGTGTGTTTTGATTTGAAATTCAAGGTTAGCCATAGGCAGGGTCATAAAGTACAATGTTACTCGCGTCAATCATTGTTACATTGTTATAATTCTTCCGAACGTGTGTTTTGGTTGTGGTATTTTTATTTCAAAGTTACAGTGCAAGATCACTCGCGTCATTCTTGAAATAGTTTTGTATTTGTTCTAAAAAACGGTAGATATCATGCTTAAAAAATTTCCGTGACACATTGCAGTGCCAAGTTTGTCAACTCAATATTTTATTTCATCCAACGATTTATTGATTGACTATTTGTAAGGGTGTAGCGTTTGAAAAACAAATTACATGACAAACGAAAATTATGGTGCCTACTGATTAAAAGTTTGGAGAGGTATCTTCAAACGGGAACATCTACCATTAGGATTTCAATCAAGCGTATTACGACGGAGAGAGAGAGAGAGAGAGAGAGAGAGAGAGAGAGAGAGAGAGAGAGAGAGTACGTTATACCTACTTTTAAAAAGAATCATGACACTTACGCTTGTTTTTGTGGTATATTTTCCCTTAGAAAAATTCAAAGAAACACACATCCCATTTAGAAAATCAATTCCATAGGAAAAGTCAACAATTTTAAAATATCACCAGAGTGAACCGATGACAAATACGACTAAAATGTTCTCACAAAATAGTACATCCAAACATGTTTTTGGTGTATTTCGCAATAAGACTGATATTTCCATGATGGTGAGATTGTTTGTGCATAAGTTTTATTGTTTGGAAAGTGACTAGTGGACAGGTACAGAAATACACGCCTTATCTTCTCGCTGTGAGAATAACAACTGAAGTCGATTTGAAGCGAAGGCGGTAGAAAATATCGGTTTGCCAATGAAATCACTTACAATGAGTGACGCATTGTTTGGTTCGAAATTCAAGGTAGGTAGTTTAGTGGTCAGGCGCAGAAAAAACACTGTACTAAGAACGAGTGAGGGCATTTTGAAGCTAAGGGGGTAGAAAAAAAAGTGTAGCCAATAAATTACTTCTATTGTCTGGCGCATTGTTTTGCCTAGGCTCATGCATTGATTCAATTGCAGCGCAGGCTGACTGAAGTGTGAACTTAAGATCCCTTTGTTGCACATTGTACCATTTCTTCATGACACATCAACTACTTAACTGCAATTATTGTTCGAGTTTTAAAACTGACCAAAACAATACTTTCTCACTTTGACACTTTGACATAAACACATTCATCTAGGTAGAGAGATATAATATAGTAGTGAGTGGTAACTTTTGTCAAACTAGTGAATTTGGGGTTTGTATAAAGTAAATAAACTAAGGTACAGTGAACCTCAAGGATGATAACCCAATCTGTCTGTATATTGATGCGAATATTTACATCAGAAACAATATGACCTGCAACACACAAATATATACGGCAAGCATGATTAGAATGAACACAACAACACCTAACTGTAGTAACAAAGAGATGTTTTTCTTCACGTCCGCGTAACTTAGAGTTTCAATCCTCTTGCAAGACAAACTTGGTATCCTTTTGTGAGCGTGAAATTAAAATACTGAAGAAACTTAAGCGCTTTGCTACAGACTATAGTATAGATAATTTCAGCAACAAACTAAACAACATAAATAACGTTACAACATTAGAGCCCGAAATAGTCTTTTGAAAAAAAAGAAATGCGTTTAAAAAAATAATTAAAGATTAACGATGGCTAAGTAATAAAACCGAATTAACGAAAGGCAATGACATTGGTATATAGGCCTTTCACTTTGATCTTGTATGCGGATGTAATCTGCCATGTATTAATAGTTTGAAAAAAAAGATATACGCAAAAGGAAACCTCAATTCAAAGTGACTTTTTCAGATTTTTTCCTCCTGTTTATTTTTTGGGAACACACCTAAACACTATTCAAGGAAAATACACATATCAAAACACCCTACACGCAGGCAGAAGCCAAAACGCAAATCTACTAATCACACGATAAAAGAAGTATGAGTAAGTGTCAAAACCTTCCACTTGGGATAATGTGAAATATCACAAATTATCATCACAGACAGAGTTGAAACATAGCAGGCTTGACAGTTGTTGTTTATACAGAGTAACTGAACTTCACAACTTGCTTGCGCTGTCTCATACTTTGGTCTCGGGAAGGATCCCCTTTGTAGGTGTAGCAACTGTGGAAAGAGTAGAAGTCGTTGTCTGGTGGACATTTATCACTTGTGATCAAACAGTTTCCATGGAAGGATATCAATGAGAATATTCACACGGTGAAGGATTACGAATACTTATTACAAGAACTGTGTCCCATGAATGGGGGTCGACGTGTAGTGTGTGTTTTAGTGACTTGCTTTCTGGGATTTCGTTTACCTGTCGATTCATTGTGGACACCTTATGAACACTACCTACCAAAAAAGACAGTATGTTGACTCCTTTAAATGTCCACCAGAGACTCATTCTGTTAAAAGCCTTACGCTTTCATCTAGATACGTCTCGACCTCTACAGGAAAAAAAAGATTCGTCAAGTTTTACATACGTAAGCGGTGTACGAATATGTATGTGTAGCTTGTGATTTACATCCTCATTGGACACATGTACGAGACTGGAAAAGTTGGGATTTTGAGGCTTGAACAAACGAAGCATCCCATTATGCCCAAGCATTGTGTTCGTAAAATCCATCGTCGAGTGAGAAAAGTCACTTTTAAACCTATGTTAGTGACAGTACCAGAAAAAGAAGAAAAAGAATCTGTCACCGAGGACAATCCCTCTGTTCAAGACAGAACTGTCATGGACATTCCCCCACAAAGACCCTTGCGAGAGGAGACCTATGTGACTGTACCTCATGTAGAGACTATAGGAGCATTACACACTACCTCTAAGACACCTTCGTTACACAAACAATGTTGTACAGTTACTTATTTATATGCCACTTTGATCGTTTCCATGTGTTTTATATCCCTGTACTTATCCATTTGGCTTTTATGTATTTTTGTCTTTCGTGTTGTTCTCATTTAAACATGCATTGAAATAAACGTGTCTTGAAAAAGTATAAATCCTCTTGTCTGTTTTTGTGTCAATAGTGTCATACCTTACATTAGAATGGCTAATTCTATTATTTCTACTCCTTCCTCCTCGACATTCATAGTCTTTGACGAACACTTAGATCATGCTAGATGGGAGGCCTTGTATCTTCGTCTTCCTTTTAACATGTTTATTGCTGGACCGAGCGGTTCGGGCAAAACCGAATTTGTCTAACGTTTGATCGAACATTAACATCATTTGATCGATCGTCCTCCTCAACGCATCGTGTGGTGTTAAAAATAGTGGCAATCGGCATACAGCCTTTTGCAAGAAAGTCAAGGTGATTCCATTGTGTTTGTAGAAGGTGTTCCTAGAGAAGAAGATGGGATCGTGTCTGACCCTAGTCAAACTCATTGGGTCATTTTTTACGACATGTTAGGAGAAGAGGAAGAAGAAAATAAACTGTGGTTTACGCGTAAAGGGCATTATCATAATGCCAGTGTGATTTATATTACGCAAAATTTATTTCAATGAAGTAAAGCCCATCGTATCATTAGTCTCAATGCTTATTACGTGTTCTTGTTTAAAAGTCCTCGAGATAAATCACAAGTGCAAGTCTTAGCCAAACAGTTAGAAACACCTTGGCTGACTCATGCGTACGATGATGCCACTCAAACGCTACACGCCTATTTACTCATGGATTTAACCCCCCCCCCCGATTATTTGCCATTTCGTACCGATTTGTTTCACGACTGGTGTCAAGACGGAGGACCTGTCGTGTACACGTCCTCGTCGTCGACATAACAATATGAACCACTAAAAAATCTTTAAAAACTTTGGACACTTTGACCTTGTCTCATACATTGTCAAGATGACGTCCCTTCAGCCTCATCTTCCCATCGAATTGATTCGCGCCTTGTATGGTATCAGTCGCGAAAATAAATCCACAAATACGTGCATACGTCTTAGAAGCCAGTCTCAAAGAAGTCTTACGATGGTTTACGGTGACAGCACGTCAAATCCTGCAAGGCATGATTCACATTCCACATCAAACCAAACGCTTTTTGACAGAAACAAAGTAGCCTTGACGCAACTGGCCGATCCTCGCATCGACACTCAAACCAAAAAGCAAATCATATTGAAACCTGGAGGTAGTGGTACTCTAGGAGGTGTCATCATTCGTTCCCGTTTCAAATGGGATCCCAATACTCTCAAAGTTCACCCCAAGAAGAAAAAAGCCAAACGAACCCCTAAGAAAAAGAACAATGGTGCCAAGAGCAAAACACAGAAAAAGAAAAGTCCACATAAAAAAGCGGTCATCCGCAAAAGAGGCACTTCGTCCAGGATGCAACCTTACCTTCGTAAACCACAACCTGCAAAAGAAGATGCACAAGGACGTTTGGCAGGGACCGTGTTTCCAGTAACCTCAGGTGCTTTCACCTCTCCGTTGCGGGTGATGCCAGCCAAATCCAATTTGACACACGTTCTTCCTAATTTGACGAAACATTGGAAATCTGCCTCTCCAAAAACGTCTCCTCCACCGGTGGCACCCTCGTCCACATTAGCGGCAGTAGCAGCTGCTCACAAAGTACCTGCCCCCAAAGTCAAAGTCCAAGAAAGATCTGGCCTGTTAAAGAGTTTACTAGATTCGGCCAAACAAGAACAGTCCCGATTGAGTCCGTTACGAACCCCTTTACGACGGAAAGATTATCAGTGGCCTCGCATTCCAGTATAAAAAATGACTTGAGAAAAACAACTGAAATCAGAATTTTCTGTACCACTGATGAACACTTAAGGATGATTCCTCAAAAATGTACACACCACAACCTTCGTCGTTCTGCTGTCCAAAAAGGAAAAGGAAAAAGACAATTTTATCATCCAACAAAACGCTTAAAAATCAAACATCGACACGTTCTTCGTCAAAGACCACGAAAGAAAATACCCATCCGTAAAAAGAAAAAGATGTTGGTGCAACGCGGAGGAATTTTTATTTCTTCTTTCGTAAAAGAGGAAATTACGCCATTTCTAAAACAAGTGATGGCAAAACAAAAAAAAAGATAAAAGGGTGTGTGTTCCAAGTAATTGACGTCAGTGGCATTGTGAAACAAACAAGCAAAGATGTCACCTTGCAATAAACATTCTTATTCACTCCCCAAGGGAAAGAAAAGGAAAGGACTACCTCCTCGTTTAGTCAAACACGGAGACGTGTTGTCCGTCCTGTCCAAAGCCTCTCCAGTCATGTAAAAACAAATCATTAAAACGGCCTCCAAAGATGTCATCGATACCGTATGTGAATGTTGTTTGAATGTCTTGAAAGGTACGATACCTTTGTTTCCACACAAGAAAAAATGCTTAGACGTCACCCCACCATTACCCAAGGAAGAAGAACCCCATGATATCTTTCAAACACCCACTGCCACTCCGATTCCGAGTAAGATTGCCGCTTCCTTGTTGACCCCTTCCCCCACTCCCTAACGAGAAGAACTCAAAACTTGGGTTAAAAAGATGATGGCTACTCCTCCTTCGACAGATGTGAAAAAGAAAGAAAGGAAACCAGAAGTGAGAAAAGAAAAGACCAAAGCTATCTCATTACCGACTCCACCACCACCACCAGTACCCTCGACATCGACTCCTGTGGCACATTGGACACGTAACACCGTTTCCAAACAACCCCCATTTCGTTCCACACAAAGCAGTATCCTCGAAGAGTGGGTAACTTATTAACAAAACCATCGAGAAGGTATTAGCTAACATTTACTACGATCCAGCTCACCCTGCACGTTACGGAGACATTCAGAAATTGTATTGTGCTGCAAAAACTCGCCGGAAAAAGCTCCGTTTACCTTAAGTACACGATGGTTACAAGAACAAGCGACGTACACTTTACATAAACCCATTCGACTAAAATTTCACAGAAGTCGCACTCAAGTGGAAGGTATAGATCATCAATGGCAAGCCGATTAAGCCGATGTCTCTCATTTAGCCACCTAAAATATTTGTTTTGTGTCATCGACGTCTTTTCTAAAATTGCCTGGGTCGTACCATTGACATCCAAATCGAGCGGAGGGTTAGAACAAGCTTTGCAACTGGTGTTGAAACAAATTTGTCGTCACCCTCTTCGATGGCTAGCTTTGAATTTCAAATCAAAACTGTCGATAGAACAAAGCATATTTTGCTGCTGTTTTTTTCCCTTCGACTTAGATTTCTAACAACTTGGCAACATTGTTTGTATCGTGTGCTGAAAACACAGGTCATCCCTTAAATTTGAGATATGTTAAGAAGTCGGTCGACAATAAATATCATACTACCTACTTATTAAATTGATGAATGAATGAAAACAATGAACATATTTCACATATAATGTATAATGTTCTTAATTATCCTTGTTTTGTTTTCCTTTCCTTCCTATAGGAGATTATGTGGTTTTAATTTCTGTCCCTTCTGTTTTGATAGGAGATTGTGTGGTTTGTTTTCAAGGCCAATCATATGCCTTGAAAAGATATTAGCTTTCTTTTCCTCCATTTTCTCCTTGTCGCTATACAGTCCCACCATGTTCAGTTTCCCTTGTCCCTATACAGTCCCACCATGTTCAATTTCCCATGTCCCTATACAGTCCCACAATGTTCAATTTACCTTTGCCCCATAGTGTCCAAGCTGTTTTTGCCCCATAGTATCCGAAGCTGTTTTTGACTGGATTTTCCATATGCCCCATATATCTTTGCCCCATAGTATCCGAAGCTGTTTTTGACTGGATTTTCCATTGTCCCATATTACTACTTGCATTCATGCGAAAAGACAAAATCTCAACTGGAATCATTTCATATTAACAATTGAACTATAAACTGGATTTATGTATTTTAAATTAGAATATATCTAACGGAGATGGCCTAATACATCGGATCTAGTGTTTTTAACAAACGTAGTCATATGATACATCATAAGATACATTGCCAAATCACGTTAATATGAGCTTAGGGTAATATAAATTTTGATTCCAAGATTAAGCTAGAGAATTCAGTTTATCCAGTCTCACTAAAAAAACTAAGATAGAACGTTCTATATTGCTTGCTACTATCGATGATTCAATTTAACCGCCATTCATGACTTTCATTTGGATTACTTCGGGTGGATTTGTACGATTTTTAAATCTCAGCTCATTTCATTACGATCCAGATGTTTGAAACAATATCTGAGTAAAATGTTTAGGAATATATTCTTTATTGTGCACCGAATCCCTAATGGAAACATACGAAAATAAAAATAATTCCTTCTGCAAGTGTGACTGAACACGCATTGCCTCTGAAGATGAGGATTATAGCAATATTTATGCCGCTATACTTACTGTCAGGAGGCGTTCGTGAAAAATGTGTAACACACCAAATATACAGAGAATGGATGATTTTAAATTGGCTGATTTTAGTTGCAGAGATTCTATAATTTCTTGAAATACTTCTTACAGTGAAATATCAATTATTTAATTAAAGCCAGAGGTTATAATCCATTACAGTCAAGCAAGATGGTGATGCCTCTTTCTGCTTCATTACCTAGACCACATGGAAATATTACAGTGAATTAAGAATTAATCCAGACAGATAAAAAAATAATTATGTAATTATTTTGAGCCGAAGCAACCACAATTATTAGTATATGAGAGAAAAGAGGGGAAGAACGCATAAACAAAGAAAAAAACTAATCCTACGTTTACGTTCTGAAGGTGCATGTCCCATGAACTCTTCCTTTGACGTCTGAAACATGTCACTCATTGACTCTGGTTTACTTTCAGAACCATCATCTTGAACATGCTCGGATTTTCCGGCTGTAGTATCTTTACCTGTGAAACATTAGATACTAGTATATAATTTAATTTGTCAGTCAATCTTCGTATTGTCAGTTTATGTCTATCTTCGTGCAAAACACGTAAAAACGCTCTCTCTGTCTGTTTATGTCTCTGTCTGTCTCTCTTTCTGTCTCTCTCTCTCTGTGTCTGTCTCTCTCTCTCTCTGTCTCTGTCTCTTTCTCTCTCTGTCTCTCTCTCTCTCTCTCTCTCTCTCTCTCTCTCTCTCTATATATATATATATATATATATATATATATATATATATATATATATATATATATATATATACATATATGACTCAGATATATCTTTTTATAGTTTCAAGAGACTAAGCGATTATTTGCAATCATTCAGAAGGAAAGGAAGTTGAAAATAATGGTAGAGGACAAAATGTAAAATGAATACTTGCGCTAAACAGTCATGAAGATGAAACAATATTCTATTCCTTACCGTTACATTGCACTTGATTAATGCACAATGCAAGCTGACGTAGCATTTAAAAAAAACCTTAAATAAACAAACTCACAATATTCATATATATATATATATATATATATATATATATATATATATATATATACATACAAGAAACTGATATTTATATCAAATATATTTTACTAATTTGAATATAGTCCGGTAAAATATACATTTGGGGTTATATCTAGATTTTAATATATGATAAGACTCACGCATAAGGGAAATTTAACCTTGGTCTTGGAAGGACTATAATGTCAATGGAAAGTAACATATTATGCGGAAGTCTTGAGTATAACGGGAATTTAACAGAGAATTCAATATTTCCCCAATCTTACATAGATCTTAAGGGTTATATGATCTGCCAGAACCATAAGTGTCAGGTTTAATCTTCTATATACCAAAATTCATTTAGCATCTACGTTTTGATAACTTTCCAAACAAAAAAATCTCCAATATACAACGTAAGGAAGCACAGTTTCATACCAAAAGCAAATATAGTATACTTTTGCATATGCAAGTTCAGAAAGACAGAAAAATGTGTAATTGTTTATAATGTGTAGTTGTAGACATAGATATAAAGAACACATACAACAAGGAAATACAATCAGACAGATGGATTGGCACATGTGATTACTATATCTCATTTATATAGATATGGGCTGACCTATCAATGTTCTCGTCCACTTTTAATCGTTCGTATTATAATTAGAACTTGGATAGAAAATATTCAATGGTTACGGTATGATTTCCTTATGCAAAGTGCCTTAGCCCTATTGCTTAGGTATGCGTAGCCTAACATGATTTGTTATGTTACTTTATCTTAAACGTGCTAACATAATAAAGTCAGGATTTGAATCTAAAAGACTTTCAAATTGTTATCGAGTTCTTGATCATGTTTATGAAATATAAAAATAACCTCATTTGACGTCAATATTTAGCCCAATGTTGTAAAATAATGCTACCAAGCAACAAACATCATTGAACAGTATATTGCCACAATGAGTATCATAAAAATCAAAGTGTAGAGATACTATGCATCGTAAGATTGGAACAAGTCTTATGGGGGTAGATTAAAAAAACCGACTAAACAAATTATACACTTTAACTTTGCAGAAATATTCTTACATAAGCAATTAATGTCATAAATCAATATTAGGGAATAATTCTAATCCGGAAATTATAGGCATTGCTAGCATTGTGTCACGGGACCACGTGCTATGCTGTCTCATCAAAACTCGGAATAGTGGTATCTTTCGCAATATAATCACTACGCGCCTATGATAGTGAATTTATAAACATCACAGTCTAAATACAATTTGTATAGAATGACATACATAACAAGATTGTTTTTTATTTCTTGTCTCCTCTAAATAAAACAATGGTCAATCTCGTCGTGAAAGGAATTGAGTCATATAATCAATCGCATATATGCCAGGCAAACGTGGCAGATTTTGCAATGACTATAACCATCACCTCTTAGGTCGATGATATGTATTTTAATTGTTTAGCTGTTGGCCATAAAGACCCATTCGCACACATACATACTAAGCTAAAGTTTCATGATTTTACGTCAAAGAAGGCATATGACATATGAATATAATGACAAGAAGGTTTTTGATAGTAAATCAAAAACCTTGAAGTGATGAAATGGATGTAGATTGGTATATAACGCTGTAAGCTTGGAATCGGAACTCAGCCGTAAAATGTGCAAATAGGTAAAGGTTGTGTCAATAAACAACACAACTAATTGTACAATGCGACCTCAACACTAATATATACATATTCGTTATTATAATGTTGTCCTTTTCCTGGAGAAATGGTTTGGAGTTCGAATCTTATACTCACCAGTAATGTACACTTTGGGCTGTGGTCCACGGCTTAGCCCTAGACGGGTCAATATTTCATGCTTTGAATCATCTTTTGTCATTTCTGGCAGTTGCTTTTCATCAAATATATCTTCTAGTCCAATGTCAACTTTGTGAACTACCGATTCACACGAAAACTCTTTGTACAAGCGTGACATTAACAACAGACTAAAGAGAATTATCCACGTTAGAGATTTGACCTTATGCATCGTAACCTATTTACTATCACCTATTTGGTATTAAGATAAACTATTAAACATAAATTAATATTTTCAACTGCGTCAGGTTTCTGCAATAGTGCTCAGGTTTCTAACTGTCCGAGGATGAAGAAACCTCAACTTATATTGATGTTTTAAAGCGTATCACAAGGGAATGACCATTAAATGAAGTTTGGAAACGGAGATTGACTCTCTGTTCAAACCAGACCATTGACCAACGGTTATTTTTGTCATTTTTGTCAGGTACTGTACTTGGTTGTATATATGTCCAAATGAAGTAGTTTTGAAGTAGTGTTTTAGAACCATACGCTAGAAATAGCCTTTGAATGATTGTGATTCACTTTGCAATTTACAAAGGTGCTTAGGATAATTCAACATGAAATATTAATTCTACTCCCGAGTCTAAATGAATAAATAAATTTAAAATGTCTCGTGGTGAAAGGCCGATTTTGATTTGCTTATGTATTTTTCGGGTAACACTACAGCCTCAGAATCTTTACACTTATGTTCATATGTCAGATGACATTAATGGGATAAAGTAGGGGATAAGATAGACATTCGAGAATTCATCCTCAGACCAGCACAACCAATGTCATTTGGATAAAACCATCCATTTCATTCTACACATTTCATAAACAAAACTACTTTTAACATTTGTCACCAACAATATACAAAATTATATGATTATATCATACCTTTCAGATAATTTTATAATAAATGTGTATTTATGAAAAGTTACATAATACAACATTTCGCTAATAAAATATACCTTGTTTCCGATATTAAGGTGTTAAAATTTTAAAAATAAAACAGGTGCACGTTTACAGAGTCATACGAGTCCGTGAAAACTATCCTAAAAATAATGGATAACGTTATGCCGAAGTATTGACTCAATTCATAAATAGCCTTCAGAGAATCATTTTATACAATTAGAGATCGTTGTATAAGAAAGCTGTCTTTCTATACATATTACGAAACACAATTATTCGCTGAAATAGAAACGCAACTTGCGGATGACTAGGTGTTGTACTATTTATGAAACTCGTTCTACTTCATAAATAATGTATTCATGATACAAAATAATAAAACGGCTTTATTCAATAGGAAAATATCAGGAAGGATGAGAACGATAGCATGATATTTCAATTGATTTTAATTATTGATATATACAGTAAAGACCGGGTTCACATGGAATCAACTGCTACTTGCTGACTGTATTTACCTCACACGGCTATGTAGATTATACGTGTCTATGGTACGCGGAGGTTTGACCACAGGTGCTTTGACCATAGGTGGTTTGATCACAAGGGGTTAGAGCATAATATGAATAGACTATGATTAGTTACTGGAGCATTAGATGTACGTATATTTGGGGATTAAAGTAAGGGATTAAAAGCATATATTCAGGGATTATTAGTTGGGGCATTTAATTCACTAAAATTTGTAAAGTTGAAGGATTATAAGTTGCGTAATGTATGTCATTGTATAAGATTTGTAACAACAATAAATGCATATAAACAAAATGGAAAACAAACTAGACTGTTAGCACAGACGGTTTAGGAAAGGTAATTTTTGCATACGTTAGAGAGATTACACATATTGATTCCTATCACTAATGCAGCACTGAATGCGATGATTGAGCGGTATGCAACTGCATTGGGTGTGTAGACCTGTAAGCCTTTAAAATATGGCTGAAAGTATTATAAAGCTAAGTATATTTATTTCCAAGATGCCTACGTGACGATTATCATTATGGACAAGAATCAGATGTTTGATGCATGACTAAGTTAGTGTTTGCGATAAAGATGTTCAAATGAGTATATAAGTCAACATTAAATAGCTGTTAAATGAGTCAGTTCATTTATTACTTTAATCCCAACTCTTTAAATATATTTTATTTAATGCATGCATGGACAAGGCATTATCCATGTCTTTTACAAAAGAGAGCTATTGGTGCTCTAATTGATTTTTTGATAACGTTTTTTTTTTCATAACATTCTCTAGATAAATTAGTTAAACTAATTTTACGTTGTCAAAGAATAACGGTCATGGTCTCGGTTTACGTTGTTAAGTTGGCTTATTAGCAACACATGTTAAATGTGGATAAGATGATAACGCGAATCATTCCTACATACTGTAGCAAAATATTATGTCATATAAGTACAAATACTTAATTTGGATGCCGCTTCTTAGTGTTTTTATGCAAATGTTTAAACACAAGAAAGATTAAACAGTTGAAAACACGGGTTTTGATATTTTCGTGCAGAGACGGTTTTCCCAAGGGTATAATATAGGTATTTAATTATTTTTCTTCATGACCCCATGATGAACGTGAAATGGTAGGTCTAATGCTAGCTATTAACCACGTTTCTCATACAAAAAGGTATAGATCTATATAGGTAATGATCTCGATGTTTCTATGCTGCAATTTGGGGGTTTCGGCTATAGGCCACATTCTAGTTATACGATAACGAAAAAGAAACTTCGGGGTCGAAAGCATGCATGTTACAAATTGGATTATATTCATATATGAAAACGTCAGGGATATAATTCTGAACATACCTATCATACCGCCAGTATAACGGGTTGCACATAAAACGATGAAGAGCATCCCCACTATCTGAAGATTACGCGAATGACGTTTCAAGTATTGCATAAAATACATTTCTAATCTGGTCGTGTCTTTTCAAGACCATTGAAAACTTTCATATGTAATCTTTTATTTCAAATTGAAAACAACCGCGTCTTTGCGACAGTAGTAAAACAAGACAAAATCATGATAATTGTGGTTCGCTAGGCTTGAAGAGCCACCGGCTCCATTGATTCCTGGATCATTGATCAAAAGATGAAGTAAAGGAAAGCATTGATTTTCGTAACATTAATTACATTCACAATATGTCATAGTTTTAGTATTTAAATATAGACCATTGCAATAGTTAAGAAGAAGAAGAGGAACAGTAGCAACAACAAAACAAGAAGCTGCAGCAGCTGGAACAGCAGCAACCGCAGAAGAAGAAGAAAAAGAAGAAGAACAAGAAGAACAAGAAGAAGAAGAAGAACAAGAATAAGAAGAAGAACAAGAACAAGAAGAAGAACAAGAAGAAAAAGAGGATAACGAAATAGCAGAAGAAGAAGAAGAAGAAGAAGAAGAAGAAGAAGAAGAAGAAGAACAAGAACAAGAACAAGAACAAGAAGAAGAAAAAGAAGAAGAAGAAGTGAAAAAAAATAAGAAGAGGAAGAAGAATGAGACTAATAATACTACTATTACTAATAATACTACTACTACTAATACTAATAATAATGATAATAATGATAATAATAAAAATAATAAGACGAAGAAAGAAGACGCGCAAAATCAAACCAAAAACGGAGCAGACGTCACGTGTTATTAATGACTCCAGACATATACTACGGTTATTTGTACAAATCTATATATGTATCAATTCATTTCTCTTATATTTAGTCCAGGCAGCTCAAAATATATTAACAACTAATTTAAAAATAATATTAGGTTTGTGTTTATTGAGCTTCATAGGTTTAGGTAAACATCAACACTTTTATTTAGTTTTCCATTTCAAACTGTAGTTCCTTACTAATTACATTCACACACAAACACACACACACACAAACACACACACACACACACACACATATATATATATATATATATATATATATATATATATATATATATATATATATATATATATATATATATATATATATATATATATATATATATAGGGGTAAAATTGAAACAAAACTAATAAAAAATGTTATGGCATACTTTTTGTTAAATCCACCTTTGTTCACACTGGACAAAATCAGCTGAAACGTATATTCCGGTCGGGTTAATGGTAAAACATAAAACTAATTTACTTAAACTGACTGAGAGAATTTGTACGATATATCGGGAATCTTTACATTTCCTTCTTCCTACCGCTTTGATTAATTAGTTTGTATTAGTCTATGTTTGAACTACTAAAAACGACGATTCATCTTGTCGTTGCAACGTTTAGGTTATGGATAATTGTTTTGTTAATTTGAGAACCCCTGTAACGATCAGTACACCTATATTTCCCGATACGATTGAGGGTTCTTGATAGATACATAGGATGTTGAGCTGTTTGGATTTCCAGGTAGATGTGCAGTCAAAAGCTGAATGAGTTTGGCAATATATCGCAGCAGATAACCAAAACTAATTATTTAGTAGCGTGGTTAAAATAAAATAGTTCACATTTGTGCTTCTTATATCATAATTAATCGTCATGTGTCATTGACACATACAGTGAAATCATTGAGTGAAACACCAAATATGAATTATATGAAACAATTGAAATGATATCGTACATGTCAGAAACGTAATCTGCATTTATCATTTGATTTAAAAAATGTCAAGTTTACAAACATTTATTTGAATCATTCCTATTTTCTTTATGTTTGGAAGTTACGACTATAATATACAAGTATAACATGTACGACCATGCATACAACTGGTCTGTTGTTGGGTATATTATAAATGAATACATGAATCAGATGTGTGAATAATTAGAATCCCTTAGCAAGGCTGATGTAAAAATGAAGCTTATTCTGAAACATATTTACATGTACAAAGAAGCTGCCTGTAATGAGTCAATTGACCTCGTGAGCCAGGAATTTGAGTAGTACACTTATAAAAACTTCAAGACATAGTTTATGAAAACTGAAAAAAAGTTTGATCAAAGTTATTTGACGAAAGAGTTTTAGGTCTGAAACAAATAGTATGCCTAAAATTGTTGTATGCTTACATGTTGCGATTTAGTGGTTGAATCAGTAATGTATTCGAATATTTCACTTTGTTTATTATTCCTAGCAAAGAAAGCATGTTTTTACTATCATTGTGTTGATTCAAATGCCTGATGTTTGACTTCGTATTGTAAAGATTGGTATGTTAAGCATGCATATATTATCATTGTTTATCAATATTATAATGTTGTATTCACAACACATCGGTATAATAGTATATCATCAATGTTTTGAATAATGCCAAAAATACACCAGTATCATAATATTGGCTCGAGACTGAAATGATTCGTTGGTTGCAAAATTCAACATTATCATACGCCATATTTTAAAGAACCAGTCATTTTAATAATTCTTAAACACTGATGAATTGACAACCTATCGTTATAATAGTGACAATAATTGTAAGATTAACGGCTTAAATAACCACCACAACTTGACTCTATGTTGTAAGAATTTATTACATCCCATTACAATATTATAAGTGACTCATTATTGCAATGACTCATGCTTTAAAAAAATAATATTATATACATATATGCATGTACACTGAGTTTACAAATTGTTGACTAGTTCATTAAAAAAAAAGGTTTTACACTGATCTTAAAAAATGTAAAATTAAATTTACAACTAGTTTTATTATCTTCAGATCATTCATGCCATTCAGATGATGCCTAAAATCAAATAAAGCAGGGGAATGTTGTACAGGTAACATTTATTGTAGGAGAAAGATATTACATTGGTGTATTTGACATTTCCCAGATTATATTTTAGAAGTACCTGTTGTCTCGTTTTCCTCGTTTAGTTCTTAATTGGTTCGAGATAGTCATTAATCACTATTAAATCATGGCATGTTTTTCAATACCGTTGCTCATTTTAGTATCCGTTCACGTATTTATTGTATTGGGTTTAAATATGTATATAATTAATTTGTTGAAATTTTACTAATCATTATAGACACATTTATTTTAGCATAATTGTGTATTTGTTAAGCAGCAGAGAGGGCGAACCCTACAACGTTTTCAGACAAATTTTGATTGAAATCTTAAAACGAGCCTTCCTACGATCTCATTTTAACCAAAAAAAATGTCTCAGGGGAAACCCTACAACGTTTTCAGACAAAAAATTGATTGAAATCTTAACGAGCCTTCCTACGAAATCTCATTTTAACTAAAAAAATGAAAACGGAGACTTTTACGATTTTTTAATTAATTTTGGTCGCAACTTGTTGTCATCGCCCTCTCTGCTGCTATGGGTTAACAAAAAATAATAAATGATTTGATCAAGTCTTTAGGATCTCACAAACAGACTAATCGCTAACACCTCATCTTGTAGATCAATTAGATTATTGGACTGATCTGTGAGTTTGAAATTAATTCTGGTTAATGAATCATTATGACACCGCATATAGACTGGATTAACCGGAGACTCAATTATTAAAAATCCTGGAGGAGCTGTTGGTGCAAACGAATAAAGAATATATCCTTGCTGAGCTTGATTTGATTGTTCGAGATTAATTTGATAGCTTCCTTCGATAACATCACATACTAAATTGAGCGCAATCACCGATGAAATATTCACGTTGAACGGAGCGATATGCCTGCCGCCACCATCTGGATCATTATTATGTTTGAGGATTTTTATTTCCTGTGATGCTGTTTTTTTCCATGCATCATGAATTATTTTAAAACCAACATCGATGGTGTCACTGAGAAGTTTTTTTAGTTCCGGTACGTTATATCCCGGTAGTTTGAATGTGGGGATATCTTTGACGGGGATTATATATTCTGATGCAAATCTTGTTCTCGATAGGGGATTATCGTCATCTAGTATATCCTGAATAATTTTTAGGTTAAATGCTTCCATATCGTCGATAATTTTGTTGCATGTTTCTACGACGCTGATAAATTCATCTCGGGTGAGAAAGCCGGATTTAAGAGATATTAACAACAGCGAAAAATCATTATTCATTGCTGTGAAATTTTTAACGATTTTAGGTTCGTTAACAAAATGATGTCCCTCTATTTCGTCTCCTTCCTTCTCTTCTCCAGTTTCGTAGTATCCGATACCAAAAAAATCTATAGTGATTCTGTGATCTTTATAACTCTTTATTGGATTATCAGGTTTTATTCTGTCGGTGATATAATCAGTTTTTTGTGGTTCTGGTAAATCAACGGTTTTCCCCCCCTGGTGGTAATTCAGGCCATCCTAGTATGGTTCTAATAGAACTTTGATAGATATCTACGACGTATCCTTCTGTGCTTATTTCAATTGCGGATGATAGCGTCGGCTCATGAACTGTTATAGCGATTTTCGATTCTGTTCCAGTAATCGATTTTATTCTACGCGCGAATTCATTATTGATTTGTTCGATTTGGTATGACCCTGTTGGTATCGAAACGACGTTCCAGTCTGGGGTTCCGTCGTCTTTATTCTTATTCGCAAATACCAGTGAATTATTCGGCTGTTGACCACCAAATGATTTTGATCTGATATTAGGCCAACTGTGATACACTCGTAGTTTTGCTAGCGCTATCTCCTTCACGGGGACTGGGCTAGGGAAATTCACACTAAACTCGGGTTTCGTTGATGTTATTGATATCATGCTTGTTTGTACTGGGTTCGTGTTCTCCACTATTTTTTGAAGTAATTCCATCGGTGTTGTCATCGTTGCTATACTGTTGTTGTCGCTCTAATTTTGACACCGCGGAATCATAAATACTGACCATCACTGAGAACTCACAATCTGGTATGGTTGAGATTATTGAGATCATTTTGGTTTTCGGGTTCGTGTTTTCCAATTCCATCGGTGTTGTCATTGTTATTATATTCATGTTGTCGCTCTAATTTCGATATCGCGGAATCAAAAATACTGACCATCGCTGAGAATTCACTATCTGATATAATCGTATTATCGAGTGACGATGATATCATCAATGATAATTGCGAGTATGCGGTTGATACAATATGAAATTGAATTAAGTAATCCTGCAGTTTACTCTGGCTGCATGATGATATCTTTTTTGCTATCCCGGTTGATATACCCGCGATTGTAGCCACCGCAGAAATGCAAATTGGAACTACGACCGGAGCAATCACTATAACCGATGCAAGTATTATTCCGGCGCCAGTGAGAACGCTTGACACCGAGTACACAATAACATCAATTGCGGTGATTCTTCGTCGGTATTTTTTCATTTTTATTTGATACTCCTCAGTGAGGGTTTTGAGTCTAGTCTGAAATTCTCTGACCTGATAATAGCGACATTGCGTTGATGAAATCATTTTTATTTTAAAAACACTAGTGTTTTCAATTGTGAAATCCGAAGGATTTTCCTTTCAATTTAGTTATTTACTTAAATCCGCTACGAATTCCACATACCAGGTTGCTGAAACCCTAATCAAATTTTTATCAGTAGCTGTTATAGTGAACTTTTCAGTTGTATCCTTGTCGATGATCGTTGAAATCGTATTATTGACCCCGGATGAACTCGACGATGATATATTAAATTGAGTCAATGGTGTTACTAGTGTTAATCGATAAATACCTTTAACGGTTGCAGTGATATCTAATTTGTTGTTTGTAGGTGTCCACGCAAATGATCCGTGTTGGATTGTGTATACTACGTTGTTGGTTTTCTCATGAGGAATTTTTGTTTTTTCAATGATTGTTATCATCCTCGAAAAATCACCTTTGATGGCTTCGATGAAGGTTTTCGTCTCATCGATGGATTTTTTAATATCCGGGAGTTTTATTTCTATTTTATCCAACGGGGTTCCAATAAATTTATCAATGACATTTCTACGAAATGATGTAAACTGTTTTCCGTGTTCTTCAATTTTAGATTGAAGTGTTGCTAGTTCTAACAGAGAATTATCCAACTCATTGTCATGGGTAGCAATCTTATCAGTGATCGAAGACACAAGTGCACCTGGTTTAAGTCGTCCGTCGCTGGAATACAACGCAATAGAGTTTTCAGTGGCGTCTTGCTGCCGTTTTAAAATGTCATCCGCGGATATATTACTGGCTTTAAGTCGTCCACCGCTGGAATACAGCGCAATAGAGTTTTCAGTGGCGTCTTGCTGCCGTATCAAAATATAATCCAACGACATATCACTGGTTTTCAATTTACCCTGTTTGTCTTGAAATACAACTATTTCGTTCGGGTCAACATTTACTAAATTTAACGTCTCAGCGATTTCATCTTTATTTATTTTTTTTATATCCTTGACAGAATCAGGGTGTATAGTGCCATCGGGTTTGGGTTTCAAAGATCTCCCCCAAATATCAATCATGTTATTGTAAACTCTTTCTCTCTCTAAAATCGTTTTTGACGACTTCGTTGAAAAATCTTCGATTTTCTCCAGCGATTACTAGTGTATTCATTCACGACAACATGTGGTGGTTTTCCGCTTGGGTTACTCAAGGAGTTAGAAATAGCGTCAAGGACATTTAATATTTCGCTGCCACATATTGGTGGATCATTCATTTGTTGTGTTGGTAGCGTAGAATACCAAGTCTTCATTGGAAGGGTTTTTATATAACGCATAAACTCTTTTGGTGGGGATAATCCATATGAATCGAAATAAACAATCCCACGTGGATCAATAGCGTATGCAACCCAGTGAGTTCCAGGTCCGGTGCTGTTATCTAAATTAATGATTCCTGTTTCAGTGTTGTTTGGTTGATGTGGTAATTGATCTTTCATAAAGACACCTCTGAAGTTTTTAATCGCGAGTATTTTAGCAGCATCGAGTAAATCAAAATTGGACATGGGAACCATAGGTTCCTGAGTCATAGACTCTCCAATTAATAAACCGGTCCTAGTCTTAGACCCTTTCCGCTGTACCACGAATACGGGGTTCCTGGTAGTCTTAGACCCTTTCCCTTTTTTTATATCCTTTCCCAGTTGCCTTCTTTAGTGCCATTCCTGCTGCAGTACCAACGGCTCCTAACGCTGCCGCTTTAGCCACCGCTGGGGCTGCTGCTGCAATCAATGCTGGAATCGCAGCTAACAACGGAAATATACCGCCTGTTTTAATCATATTTTTGATAGCAGCCGCAGAGAGAGTAATCTGAACACCCTTTTTTGCTACTAGTGCATCATTGAAATGTTTCACCTGACGAGTTGTCAGCAATAGTTTATTTGCACCACCAGTCATTTGGTTGGGTTTCAACGTGATTGTGGTTCCACATTTTTTAGCTGATTCCGATTGCAATTTTTTGATTTGACCAGGAGTTAACGCAACACTAATATTACTATATGACATTATACATAATTGATTGATTCTAAATCGTTTACATTTTCAATTACATGTTTTCCACTGGTGCATCTACCACTCTCATTCTTCCACCAACACCTTCAAGTAGCATTGATTTATCACTGAGAATGACAGCAACCGCTCTGTAATTAGCAATACCACCAGGACGGGTTACACGGGCTCTAAAGTGTATATCAACGACAGATTGTCTCATCAAATCGAGATGTTCCAGTGAAAAGTAATAAATCGGATAGAGGCTTTTAAAATCCAATTGTGATATTTGCAAACCAGTATCCACATTTTGATCACGTGCCATAAACGACAATAGGTTATGATAGACACGTGCAATATGGTTGTGAGTGTAATCGAGTTGTATATCCTCGGATGGTTCCTGTTGGCCGTTTATTCTCAGCGAGACTTCATTAACACCTAACTGATCAAATATCATATGACTTCGTTCTTGATTACCAACTCGCGCAGCATTCTGTAACGCAATAAATATATGACGTGGAGCTGAAACACCTTGTTTTGATGCCAGATGCCATGTGAATGTACCATCAACATCATCAGGTTTAATATCCGTAGTCACTGATAACCAACTTAACAATGATTTTCCTCCATGATCCATAAACGATAACAATTTTTCTTCATTTGTGATTGATGGAGTTAACACTGGCATCCACAATGATAATTTTGTTAAATGGACTCTACCCTCGGGAACACCAGCATCACGCCAGATTGCATCATTATCAGTACCCTTTCGCACAAGCGCTACTGTATGCTTCGCTCCATAAATAACTTTTCTGACGTTTCTACAGAATCCAAATATATGATGCAGTGGGATCGCACATGAAAATTGTCGACGCTGTCCATGCAACGTTAATACGCGTGTTGCAAACCCTAGGTTATAGTTAGTGATATTATTTATGACATCAAAATCACCAGCTGGTCTTACATATCCGGCTGGTGCTGGATTAACTGAAGAAGCATGTGTTGCCTTGACTCTAGAATACTGGACGTGTTCAGGGTGATCAGTGATATCCTTAGAAAACATCATAGATGGACCCGCTGATCTTGTATAATCATCAGAGTATCTCGCTAACCCTATGATTGTTGTGGCAACATCAACTTCACGGTCTATTGATTCAATTTCTTTTCCATCAATGAGATATCTAGTGCTTTCAAATTACGCCATGATACCGTTATTGACAAAACCAACTTTGATAGTTGGGTTATTGTCATATGGTGGATCATTATGAATAGAATCGTTTGTTACAAGTTCTCCTTCGATTTCAATAAATGCCTCACACGGTAGGAAGTATTTACTGGTATCATGAACTTGAAGTTCAATTCGCGATCGGAGATCTGGTTGTACTGCGTGATAAGAATAAAATTGAAAATCGCGTACAGAATCATTCTTGAGCACTGGGGCATCCATATCAAATGCTGGATCAGGTGACCTTTTGAACATTTTATTCTATTTATCAGAGTCTAAATCGCGATTTTCAATTACATCGTCGTGTTTTTTTAAAGCCACTTCCTGCTATCATGTTTGCTATCATGTTATTTTGGTCCCCTTGATTTATCAAGGGAGTCACCATCGACGCTAATTTTTCATCTACTGCGTTATTTATAATTCTACTAACACTTGCAGGCATTTCAGCTGTAGACGGTAACGGTTTTGAAAATCCTTTGGATTTCATCCGTGATTTCACTAATGATGTTATTTTATTCTTTGCGGCTGAAAACGCTTTTCCGGCAAGATCTACAACAGCACCAATACCCTTATCACGAATAACATCAATGGCTTTCATTCCTAATTGTTTAGCCAACGGCATCACTTTTGGAGCCATTCTTGAAAATAATCCTAAAATGGTATCACCGAAACCATCTCCGTAATATGCGCTATAAACCGGAAACCGTGAATTAACTACGTAGACGGGGGTTGGTTTATCATGATTGTAGTGTATGATCATTATTTGAAATCAGAAACAATTTTTCAATTGTTATTTATCTAATCAATTGACTTTTCAATTCAGTCACTATGATACCCACTTTCCACTAACTCGCCAATGAAATCTCGATATGTGCTGATATCCATGATACCACCCTGAAATAATCGTCTACAGATATCAGCTGCTTCATTAATTATTTCCGGTGAGTTATTTCCGGCTCGTTTCCCTCCGATGAGAACCTCTAACCGTGATATATCACTGAGAACACTACCAGGACATGTCATGGTAGAGTCAAAGACTCCAGCGTTGAAATCCTTTGGATTTCCAATCGAATATCCTTTTCCGCTTGTTTCCTCAGTTGTACCAGTTGCGCCCTCACTATCATCAAGTAATTGCCTTTGTCGGCCTTGACCTTGTTGTTTTTGTATACCATAACTATCAGCTCCTACTTTAAAAGATCTGTACTCAATTGTATCCTTTTTCAAATTACCAGTAATATCCTTGTTTATTTTATATAACCAATCTACCCAGTCGTCTCGTTTAATTGTGTTTTTTTTATACTCGTCTTTTAAAAACTCTCTCCTTGAATAATGTTTTTGGGCAGCGAAAACGCCAAAGTCCACATAATCTTTGGGTTTTATTAATTGAGGTCGTTTGATTTTTGTTATAGCTTCTTCGGTGAATTTGTCTATAAAGGGAATACCTCTTGGGGTGACGACATCAACAGGTTGTGGTTCAGGTGTGGAAACTCTTTGAGTTTCAGGCGCAGAATCATCAATATCAGCTAATCGTTCATACTCGCGCTGAGTTTTTATATCACTGGATAACTGTTGTATCCCTGCGCGTGTTTGTCCGGTCTCTGCTGCTATCTTTTAAAGCGTATCAAGCAGCGGCGCCTTCTTTACTCGTTCTCGCTCAGGAATATCTCCGTATATCGCTGCTTCAGTTAACTTTTTCACATCTTTGGTCGCACTTGTTATCGGAGTAAACAGTTGTTCACTTGACACAGAAGAGTCAGTCTGCGCTTGTTGTCGTTGTTGCAGTTTATTCCGTACAGAGTCACGAATTGGTACAAATCTCCTGATTGCATCCAGTCGTTCACGAGCCAATCGGGTTGTTAATGCTTCATTGACCATTATTTGAAATCAGAAACAATTTTTCAATTGTAAAACAATTTTTATTCAGTGTGAAATATTTTCACTGTTTTTGACATTGTCAATCAAAAAATGCTAAAAAATATTAAAATCTCTATGAGGGACGGACACAATCAAATAATGATAAATGGTCGGTCAAAATTGTTCATTTTCTTGAATTAACGCCCGTAGGTTTCTAATTTTAGAATTAACCTCCTTTTTCAAATCGTAGTCGTTACCTAATTTTTTTCGTATTCGTTCTACGATAGTATATAACGGAGCGAACACACTTACGTCACTGGAGAATGCAAGAGAGTCCCGAATAGAATTCTGAATTCTTTTGATGAGCGCGTATTGCTTTGGCAGCATACATTTATTGTTGTTAACTCCGTATTCTATATCCTGAAAATCAGACATGATTTGATCAGGATTTAACCCATCTGATAGTTCAATATCCCAACTTTTCAATTTTGAAATCTCGGATATAATGCTATTCATATTTTCAGAATTCATATTCTATAACAATGACATATTTCTAAATGAAAAATATGACGCATTAGACATAACTAAATCGAATTTTCTGTCCCGTCTTTTTTGAAATCGCAGATCGATAAATCCCCTCTGCAACATATCGTACTGAGGGTGAACAAATATCGAAGTGCCTACCGGCTTCATTCATTGATTGAAATATTTTTTCTTCGTTAGTTATCGTATTCAAAGATTTTACTGGTCTCGCTTTTTTTGAGCAAATGCCAGTCTTTCCTCGTTTGGTATTCTCACTTTGAGTAACAGCCTGCAGATTTGATAAAGAATTGTTCATTGGATTAGAATCAATGTGATCAATGACAGAATCATCCTCGATCAATCCATAAAAGCATTCAAATACGAAACGATGATTGAGATAAAATTTCTTTCCAGCGCCAAACTTCAAATACCCCATACCATTATCAGAACCAACTGGTTTCTTCAGTCTGCGGTTTCTTACAACACCATCACTAGATGCTTCATAATTTGTGATCACAGGGTGTTGTCTGAATTCTTGGTTCATTCGTATACTAAATACTATTTGTCTAATTCATTGTTTGGTTTAATGATAAATCTTTCGATGTAGTCTTGAGGATTTCTTATGATTTTATCCTTGACTCTGTCAAGAATACTGACTTTGTCAGCGTCAGGGACTTTATCAGTGTCAGGGTCATAATTTCTGATTGATTGTCCATTTTTGATTCTTTTATCATAATAACGCTTCAACTCCCTGTATCGCTTTCAACCACAATTCAAACACAACTGAGATTTTCCCCTAACCCCAACCCCACATAGAATACAGGGTAACGGACCAAGACTTCCACGACGAAAGCTTTGCATATGATACCCACAGAACTCATTTCTGCATGATTTGTTACACGGGGTTGTTGATCCAATCATAAGCCACTTGCAGTGATTCATTATACATAAATCCTTCATTTAAATGCTTGTTTTAATTATAGCATGAGGGAATTAAGGAGAACGCCTTCGAAAAATGCTGAATTCAATACTGATAAGGAATTTAAGAGATTATTGAAGATTAATCCTAAATTTAATCTCGATAAACCAAAAAAACGTCCAAGAGACGGAAACATGAAAGAGTTTAAGAGATTATTGAAGATTAATCCTAAATTTAATCTCGATAAACCAAAAAACGTCCAAGAGACGGAAACATGAAAGAGTTTAAGAGATTATTGAAGATTAATCCTAAATTTAATCTCGATAAACCAAAAAAACGTAACAAAATTAATCCTAAATTTAATCTCAAACGTCCAAGAGACGGAAACATGAAAGAGTTTAAGAGATTATTGAAGATTAATCCTAAATTTAATCTCGATAAACCCACAAAACGTCCAAGAGACGGAAACGTGAAAGAGTTTAAGAGATTATTGAAGATTAATCCTAAATTTAATCTCGATAAACCCAAAAAACGTAACAAAATTAATCCTAAATTTAATCTCGATAAACCCAAAAAACGTTTAATAGACGGAAACATGAAAGAGTTTAAGAGATTATTGAAGATTAATCCTAAATTTAATCTCGATAAACCAAAAAAAACGTCCAAGAGATTACCCTGGAAAGATGCTCAATTCAATCTCGATATAGTTTCTAATACACCAAAGAATACAATTCTTGATAAAGCCATGATTAGTAAAATCAGAGACTGTTTTAATGAATTCAAGCGTGATGGAGCATCTTATTGTTGGTCAACATTTCGAATTGATGGTGTTGTTGACGCTACCATGACTGATGAAAAAGCAGCAGTGATAATTTCACGTGTTGGGGAAAAAAGGTATTTTTTCCGAATAAAATTCATTATCGAAGTCGATGGCAAATGGATTATTAGGGATAAATTTGAACCAATCCTCAAGAATAAAAAAGCTGTCATTGTGAGTAGAGATTCCAAACCAGGAATTCTAACCGGCATTGACAAACCATACTACGAAAGATCTTATCCCGTAACAGCAATGGTTTATGGGATATATCCGTTAAATGATAAACCCGATATCGCAAAACTAGCTCCTATGAAATATTCTAGTTCACTGAATTGCGTGGCAACACGGGTAATGGAACACTTCACAAATGCATCCCGAGGAAATAAACTAACTGATCTGCGACGTAGGAAAATAACCGAATGGGAACTGACAGTGAAACAGCATGGTGCAAAGATTTCTGATTTAGCTAAATTAGAAACATCATTAAGATTTCCAATAACCGTTATGACGATAACCGGAGAGGTTTTATACGAACCGAAATATAACAAAAATGGAGCGCCAATACAGATTATTGATCATAACAAACACGCGTGGACACCTGCAGTAACAATATTTCCACGAGAACGAACCGTGAAATATATCCCTAAGGAGTTCGTCGGGGATGTTTTCTATGAAGAGAAATTATTCGATGCTATTCATGCGTTGTGTAAAGATGATCCTGTGTCAGTGTGGTTACTTAGAAGTGATGAAGATCCCGAAATAGGATTTGATCAATTTGTAAGACCAAATGGCGAATTATATCGCGTTGAAGAATTAGATAACAGAATGAGAAAAATCGCTAGTGATTTTTCACCGGAGAGTTTCCATGAAAAACTACTCACGGATAGTTTTACTATTCCATCAGTGGTAGCTCACTTCGCAAGAGAAAAAAACTCATGGCGTCCAACACGAAGTGATTTTCTTGAGGATGTTAAATTGAGTTGCGTCAAATGTGGTCATGGAGGACTGTGGAATACGAAATACTCACGTGATGGTATGATTTCAATTGATATAGCCGCGTGTTATCCCGGAAGTTTTCTCGGGTATGGGGAATGTGCTGAGTACTTCAAACGATTTGGACACCCCACACATGAAATGACTCGTGTTGCGATTAATGGACCATTACCTGATTTTGATTTAACCGGATTCGCTCGTGTGATATCATTCGAATTCGCTACAGGGTTACATCCGTGTAGTTATGTTTGGCTCGGTAGACATATATCTGAAAAGGCCTGGATGCCAATAGTGCTATTGAGATATATGATTGATTGTGGTATGCTAATATCGTTGATTGTTTCCGAGGCTATTATATGCTATCGAGCTCAGAAAGAAGTTTGGCTACCACAACCCGATTTAGATCGTATAATCAGCGAACAGCGAAAACAATTCCCTGATTTCAATGAAGAACAAATCATGAATCGGTCTAAGAAGTTATTTGAAATTAAAAAAGAACAAGCGAAAGATTTTGGACGAAGAATAATCGGTAAATTTACCCAGGGTGGAAGATACGACAACGCAAAATATTCTTCGCGGTTGATCATAGACGTCGCTGAATACGATTTTATTGTAACGGATTTAATGAAACAGGGAAAACTTGTATCCCGTAAGGATGCTTTTCTATCCAATGGTGAGAAATTGGGTACGGTTGTTACCTACTGTGATGGATATAATTCCCAGTATACACATTTAAGATCATCTATGCTAGCCTATGCTTCTATTAATCTATTTTCGATGATAAATAGATTTCCTAATACCGCGGTTAGAGTGGCCACTGATTCGATGTATATACACAATAAATACAAATCAGCTGTAGCTAAATTCACAGATCCGGAGGAAGCGTGGGGGCGTTGGCGATTTAAAAAGGAGATGCTACATGAGTATTGTGAATCGGCAGACGTTGCCATGGATGATAAATATCTTTCATATAACCGTATTGAAATTCAATCAGAATTTTCTAATGCACGACCGGTATCTGATCCAGTATGTAGATACAAGACAGTTTATTTAAACGGTTGTGGTGGATCAGGAAAGACAACTCGTGCAATTGAATTATTTCGTCGGTCAACCATGATTGTGCTAACACCGACTCACAGACTCGCCAGAGAGATGATACAGCGAGGGGTAAATGCCTGTACTTACCATAGTTTCTTTCGATGGAAGGGTGACAAATGGACTCCTGAGCGTATGGGTGATAAATTCATTCCTGAAATCATAATCTGGGATGAAATATGCACAGTGTCATTAGATGTATTACAAACATTTCTCGAGTGGTTGTTAAACAAAAACACAAAAGTCGTCATGTGCGGTGATCACGGCCAACCACCACCATTTGTCGGTGCATCTCCACATGAATGGCTAAGGGGTTTTGTAGACTATTATGAAGAAATTACCACTGATTATAGATCACTTGATGAACGATTACGAGAATTCAAAGCGCTAATTAGATTACAACCGGATAGAATCCAATGCGAAATAGCGCGTGAAGTGATTTCAGAAACTCCAATGAATGATTTCTGGGAAACATGGAGACCAAATGATTTGATAATTGCAAGTAGAAAAATAGTCAGGGACACACTTCAGATGAAGTTATTTGAATTGCATAAAGAAAAATTTGCAACGCTTCCAGTACCCCTTTGTTATAGGCCATCGGATACACGAAAACAGAACATTGAAGTTGATATTCCAGGACAGAGTGAAAAACAAATTCTCGTTTTAAATGATATTGTGCTGGTTGATATCAGCGTCGTCGAAAATGCATTGCGTGCTGATAAATCCCCGTGGACGCTAGGATACGCAGCAACAATACACTCTTCACAGGGATTGACTATATCGGATACAATTGTTTGGATGGTGGATAATCACATCGAATGGTCGAATTTAGTCTATCTCGCAGTATCCAGAGTACGAGAAATAAATCAACTTCGAAGAGTTGTTTTCGATGATGAAATCATTGGTGACGATGATTACACCACAATAAATGATATTGATGTTAGCATCATTAATAAAAAAATCTCCGGTTACAAACAACAGGACAAAAAAAACAACGAGAATTTGATATTGATGCTGAATTAATAATTACGCTGAAACAACAACAGAATAATCACTGCGCGAGTTGCAATTGTATAATGCGTTGGCAGTATTCGGATAAAGATCCTCGCCAATTTACCGTAGACAGAAAAAATAACAGTCTCGGTCATGTCAGAAATAATGTGATGTTGACTTGTCTTGAGTGCAATAGACGCAACGGCGCTAGTTAAGACCATGCGGTGGCAATTGAGTATCCTCGGGAATTACCTGTAGTTGTTGTCGAGTAAATCCTCGTTGAGGGGCAGTTGAATCCAGTTTATAGACTGGAGGTCTACCCGTAGATCGTGTTATACTAGATATCTTGTGTGCAGTAACACTCCAAATAGGATCAGTAGCCCTTTTTTTACCACCCTCAAGCTCTCCTGGTTCGTATAAGTACCTAACAGTGACATTACTACCAAGAATTGGTTCGGAAACGCTAGCGTTTCTAGAGAAATCTTTTTGTGGTTGTACGGGTATAGACTTCTTTTTAATAGCGTTGCTAGGTTTCATGTTGATTGTTCTAGTAATCTCATTATTCAGTGCGGTAATCACAGCTGGTAACCTTTTGACCCATTCACGGGATCGCTTTTCTTGAATGAATTCTTTTGCGTATTGATATCCAAATAACCGCTCAGCAATCGTCCGATTAAATCGTTCTACAATGGCCTGATCGCGATGTAGCGCAGTATGCCCTCGTCGTATGGTGACATTATGATGTTTCATTGTAGATAATACTGCACCCTGAAATTCCTTGCCAGGATCAACCTGCAATAGATTTGGCCAGTGCAGAGGACCTCGTCGATAAATCCTCTCAAATGCAGAAGCAACTTCAGTGGCTGATTTTGTTTTTAACGGTTCTGCTTCTTTGTATCGACTTGCAATATCAACTACGGTTAACGCATATTTGTAACCACGATCATGTGGCAGAAATAATATATCAGCCTGATGAACTTCATTAGGAGCGGTCACATCAAAATGCGAGAATTGAATTTGTTTAGGCGATGGTAGATAAATCTGCCATAGTGCCTGTTTGGATAACCAATTAGCCGCAGTGGTTTTTTTTCACTTTTGCAGCGCTAGCGAGTTTATGGACTGCTGATTTACCCCTCCAGTATCCTCTTGGGGAATAATAAATTGATTCCATATTATTAATTACCTGCACCTAACATCAATTTGCTTTTCATAGCCGATTTTATCAAAAATGAAGCCAATTTTTCTTTGAAGGATTTATCAGGAATAGCATTTAACGCATGAACTAATTTCACATCTACGAGATGCCTGTGTTGCAGATTGCTGCTTTTATAAGCAACATCCTGAAGGTGACAGGCCTTATCAATGGCGTTTATTGGTTCTTCACCGGGGTTGGGTTGATTTTGATTATTGAGTCTGATATCAAGTCTGGTTCCCGGTCCACAGTAGCTATATCCTGGAAGGTGCTTTTCTCCGGGGTACTTTGCCCATGGGGTTCCAGGGAGCTTTGCCAATTTGGCTGCGATATCACCTCCTCGTTTTTTTTAAATCAGATCTCATAGACACAAATCTAAATTTCTTTGTACCACATTGCACGCATTTACCAGAAAGCGCTGATTGGTTATTTTTAGTTGTAATCGTCGTCAAGTCATCTGTGCCAGTACGCGTTTTACACTTCACACAATATAGATCCATAATTTATGTATAGAAATATGGATATAATTGATTTTTCAGCGACTAAAACAAGAGAACCAGTTAAGCATCATGCAGCGCTACCAAACTCTATCCGGATGATTATAATCGGGCCATCTGGATCCGGTAAAACACAATTGTTACTCAATTTAATAATGAGATGGATGAAGTGGGATAAGTTGTATTTAATTTCCCCTAGCGTAGATGATCAACGATGTTATGAAGTGCTAAAAGATTTTAACGACAGCGCGGTAGAAAAATCCGGAGAGGGTATTATTGAGTTTATAACCGATATCGATGAAGCACCGAGCATTGATGATATTGATGGAGATATTAACAATTTAGTCGTATACGACGATATAATGTTAGATAAACAAAAAAATCCTGCTAGGATCTTTTCCAGAGGCAGGCATAAAAACACTGACGTGATATATGTCACTCAACGCTACACTCAGGTTCCAAAAGTCATCAGAGATAACTGCAATATTCTTGCTGTATTCAACGGAGTTGATACTCATACTCTTAGAAATATTTGGCAGACATGGTGTTCTGATATGGACTTCAATCAATTTAAAAACTTCTTTAGTCATGCTCAGTCAACACCGTACGGATTCGCAACAATAAATCTGCATGATCCTCGGACACGATATCGTATCGGACTGGATCAAATATTCGGTTAAAATCATTTATTATTTTTTGTTAACCTGTAGCAGCAGAGAGGGCGATGACAACAAGTTGCGACCAAAATTAATTAAAAAATCGTAAAAATCTCCGTTTTCATTTTTTTAGTTAAAATGAGATTTCGTAGGAAGGCTCGTTAAGATTTCAATCAATTCTTTGTCTGAAAACGTTGTAGGTTTGCCCCTGAGACATTTTTTTTGGTTAAAATGAGATCGTAGGAAGGCTCGTTTTAAGATTTCAATCAAAATTTTGTCTGAAAACGTTGTAGGGTTCGCCCTCTCTGCTGCTTGTTAAATGCATCTTAAATATTTACCATATAAATTTAACATATCCAATATAACCTCCAGATTGGTCTGATGTATAGTTGTTGCTTTGTTTATTAGTCGCTACACACGGCATGTTTTGCCGTGTCGATTACAATAACACGAAGAAAATTTAAAACGTAGCATAAATATTAAAGTTCTTTTGGAAGTCGAATAATTCCGTTTCAAGTCAACAGTTATTAACGAATATGACACCGTAAACAACGTGATCTGAGCTTCACATATACTACTAATAACGTGATAAGACATTCAAGTCCATGTGCACACTAATAACATATTGTAGAAGGGTTACAAACATCCATTTAAAACCTATTCTTCCACGATCGAGATTGTATGTCTGGCTCTCGCATTTGTCTCGAGTTTTAAATTTAACTCATGACATTATAGATCGTATATACATCAAAAGTTAAGCGTCATTGTTGAAGTTCGGGATGTGCAACTAGAAGCAACGTAATATGCATTTATTAAACTATGTGTGCCTCTAACTACCGATGAATAAAACATCGAGGCAATAATAACCGTGCATGATTTGTAACAGAGAAACAATTGATATGAACAATCTGGAAAACTACCTAAACTGCAAACACGTACACAGAGAGAGAGAGAGAGAGAGAGAGAGAGAGAGAGAGAGAGAGAGAGAGAGAGAGAGAGAGAGAGAGAGAGAGAGAGAGAGAGAGAGAGAGAGAGAGAGAGAGAGAGAGAGAGAGATAATTTAATAGTGTTGGGTCATAATTTGCTGTAGATATATAATGTGCAGCATCATTCAGTTCTTGTCTATGATAACTCGAACGTGGCAAAGATATCAATTTTTGGGGAAATTCGAATCATGTAATTTAATTTAAGGTCTACAGTTTCTAACAAAGAGACAAAGTATAAGTATAGATTGTGCTCTGAACGGCACAGATACAACATGTAATAAGGCATTCAAATTTAAAAGCAAAACAAAAGATCTTGTTATACTGCTTGAAACATACATATCAAAAGGTTAATTGCACGTTCGAGATTGTAACTGTTTGTCTATGGAGTTTTTAGAGGCTTACGTGTTACTCATGACATTACATTATTTTCAAAATGAGATATATACGTGTAAATGAAAGATAGTTTGTATAAATTCGACATATGTAACCGGTATGTATGTATGTATGCATGCCAATGCATATTTATATGTATGTATATATGTATATATGTCTGTATGTCTGTATGTATGTATGTATGTAGGTATGTATGTATGTATGTATGTATGTATGTATGTATGTATGTATGTATGTATGTATGTATGTATGTATGTATGTATGCAATGTATGTATGTATGTATGTATGTATGTATGTATGTATGTGTGTGTGTGTGTGTGTGTGTGTGTGTGTGTGTGTGCGTGCGTGCGTGCGTGCGTGCGTGCGTGCGTGCGTGCGTGCGTGCGTGCGTGCATGCATGCATGCATGCATGCATGTCTGTCTGTCTGTACGTATGTATGTATGTATGTATGTATGTATGTATGTATGTATGTATGTATGTATATATGTATGTATGTATGTATGTATGTATGTATGTATGTATGTATGTATGTATGTATGGTTTGCACAAATTGGAATTCAACAAACTATGCGTGGGAGAAAGTCTGTATGATTTTAATGTTAAGTAATGAATAGTCGAGAATTATTTAATTGTGTAAAATTCGTAACAACAATAAATGCATATAAACAAAATGGAAAACAAACTAGACTGTTAGCACAGAAAGTTTAGGAAAGGTATTTTCTGCATATGTGAGAGAGATCACACATATGGATTCCTATTACGAATGCAACACTCAATGCGATTATTGTGCTGGATTCAACTGCATCGGGTGTGTTGTCCTGTAAGAATTTAAACTCAGGATGAAAATATTATAAAGCTGAGAATACGTATTTTTAGGATGCCTACGTGACGATTATCATTTTGAACAAAACTTTAGATATTTGAGGCAGCCCTGGGTTAATGTTTTCGTTAAAGAGGTTCAAATTAGTAAAAAAGTCGACATTACATAGTTGTTAAATGTGTCAGTGCATTTTTCATTTTAATAGCAAGTATTTAAATGTATTTTATTTAATGCATGGATGGACAAGGCTTTATCCATGTCTATTACTATAAAGAGCTATTGTTGCTGTAATTGATATTTTGATAACTTTTTTCATAATATTCTCAAGATATATTAGTTAAACCAACTTTATCTTGTCAAAGAATAACGGTCATATAGCAAAATATTATGTCATATCAGTACAAATACTAAATTTAGATCCCGCTTCTTAGTGTTAATATATGAATGTTTAAATACAAAAAAGGTTAAACAGTTGAAAACACGAGTTTTTATATTTTCGTGCAGAGATTGTTTTTCCAAGGGTATAATATAGGAATCTAATTATTTTTCTTGATGACCCCATGATAAACGTGAAATGGTGGGTCTAATGCTAGCTATTAACCACGTTTCTCATAGAAAAAGGTATAGATCTATATAGGTAATGATCTCGATGTTTCTATGCTGCAATTTGGTGGTTTCGGCTATAGGCCACATTCTAGTTATACAATAACGAAAAGGAAACTTAGGGGTCGAAAGCATGTATGTTACAAATTGGATTATATTCATATATAAAGACATCAGGCATATTATTCTGAACACAACTATCATACCGCCAGTATATCGGGTTGCACATAGAACGATGAAGAGCATCCCCACTATCTGAAGATTACGCGAATGAGTTTTCAAGTAATGCATCAAATACATTTCAAATCAGGTCGTGTCTTTTCAAGACCATTGAAAACTTTTATATGTTTGATTTCAAGTTGACAACAACCGCGTCTTTGCGACAGTAGTAAAACAAGACAAAATCATGATAATTGTGGTTCGCTAGGCTTGAAGAGCCACCGGCTCCATTGATTCCTGGATCATTGATCAAAAGATGAAGTAAAGGAAAGCATTGATTTTCGTAACAGTAACTACATTCACAATATGTCCTAGTTTTGGTATTTAAATATAGACCATTGCAATAGTTAAGAAGAAGAAGATGAAAAGCAGCAACAACAAAACAAGAAGCCGCATAAGAAGAAGAAGAAGAAGAAGAAGAAGAAGAAGAAGAAGAAGAAGAAGAAGAAGAAGAAGAAGAAGAAAAAGAAGAAGAAGAAAAAGAAGAAGAAGAAAAAGAAGAAGAAGAAGTGAAAGAAAAATAAGAAGAGGAAGAAGAATGAGACTAATAATACTACTATTACTAATACTACTACTACTAATACTACTACTACTAATAATAATAAAAATAATAATAAGAAGAAAGAAGACGCGCAAAATCAAACCAAAAACGGAGCAGACGTCACGTGTTATTAATGACTCCAGACATCTACTACGGTTATTTGTACAAATCTATATATGTATCAATTCATTTCTCTTATATTTAGTCCAGGGCAGCTCAAAATATATTAACAACTAATTTAAAAATAATATTAGGTTTGTGTGTATTGCGCTTCATCGGTTTAGGTAAACATAAACACTTTTAAATAGTTTTCCATTTCAAACTGTAGTTCCTTTCTAATTACCCACGCGCACACACACACACACACACACACACACACACAACCACACCCACCCACACACACACACACATACATATATATATATATATATATATATATATATATATATATATATATATATATATATATATATATATATATATATATTGGGGTAAAATTGAAACACAACGATTACAAACTGTTAAGGCATACGTTTTGCTAAACCCACCTTTGATCACACCGGACAAGATCAGCTAAAACGTACATGCCGGTCAGGTTAATTTTAAAACATAAATCTTATTTACCTAAACTGACTGAGAGAATTTGTACGATATTTAGGGAATCTTTACAGCTCCTTGTTCCTACCGCTTTGATTAATTTGTTTTGTATTATTCTATGTTAGAACTACTAGAAAAACGACGATTCATCTTTTCGTTGCTACGTTTAGATTATGGTTATTTTTTTGTTAATTTGAGAACCCCTGTAACGATCTGCACACCTACATTTCCCGATACGATTTAAGTTTCTTGATAGATACATAGAATGTTGAGCTGTTTGGATTTCCAGGTAGATGTGCAGTCAAAAGCTGAATCAGATTGGCAATATATCGAATCAGATAACCAAAACTAATTAATTAGTAGCGTGGTTAAAATAAAATAGTTCACATTTGTGCTTCTTATATCATAATTAATCGTCATGTGTCATCGACACATACAGTGAAATCATTGAGTGAAACACCATATATGATTTATATGAAACAATTGAAATGGTATCGTACATGTCAGAAACGTAATCTGCACTTATCATTTGATTTAAAAAATGTCAGGTTTACAAACTTTTTTTTGAATCATTCCTATTTTGTTTATGTTTGGAAGTTACGACTATAAAATACAAGTATAACATGTACGACCATGGATACAACTGGTCTGTTGTTGGGTATATTATAAATGAATACATGAATTAGATGCGTTTATAATTAGAATCCTTTAGTAAGGTTGATGTTAAAAAAGAAGCGTATTCTGAAACATATTTATATGTACAAAGAAGCTACCTATAGTTAGTCAACTGACCTCGTGAGCCTGGAATTTGAGTAGTACACTATGGTTTGACCATAGGTGGTTTGACCACAGGGGGTTAGACCATAATATGAAAAGACTATGATTAGTTGTTGGAGCATTAGATGTAAGTATATTTGGGGATTAAAGTGAGGGATTAAAAGCATATCTGCAGGGATTATAAGTTGCGGCATTTAATTCACTAAAATTTGTAGAGTTGAAGGATTATAAGTTGCGTAATGTATATCTTAACGTTATCAAGGGATTATATTTGCGTGCTACTGCATATCTGTCATTTAGTTAATCATAAAACTATTATTCCATTAACTATAATATTTGCATGACATTAATGTTTTGATTTGATTTGATCATTTATATGCGGTTTGTATTTTGTAGGACTAAGTGTAATTTTTAGTAGATCTACAGCCTTAATTTGTGAAACGTTGGACTTGTTGCCTAGTTTTGTTTATTTTCTGTTTAATAATAAATCGAGTAGGCCTGGCACCAGCCTTTATGTGGACCGAAAACAAGCTGTTATTGACTTTTATTTATTACATGTTAATTACAAATTAGCATTCACTTATTGGCAACTCAAAGGAAACTTGTCACATAAAATTTCATTAATTGAACCATAATTTTAAACTCTAAATAAAAGTTTATTATTATTATAAAATCCACATGTGTACAAAACACCTATGGACAAAACCCCGATGGTCAAACCCCCGCTGTGGACAAACCACCTATGGTCAACCACCTATGGTCAAAGCACCTGTGGTCAAAGCACCTAGAACCGTGTCTATCATAGTCTAATACTCAAACCTAATACGTCTCTCAGATATAATGATGTAAAGCAGTACAAAAACAAGATGTATATATATACACGCACGCACGCACGTACGTACGTAAAAATTCATGTATATATGCATGTATCTCTATCAATCTCTCTCTATCCATCCCTCCTTCCATCCCTCCCTCCATCCCTCCCTCCCTCCCTCCCTCCCTCTCTCCCTCCCTCCCTCCCTCCCTCCCTCCCTCCCTCTATCTATCTATCTATCTATCTATCTATCTATCTATCTATCTATCTATCTATCTATCTATCTATCTATCTATCTATCTATCTATCTATCTATCTATCTATCTATCTATCTTTCTATCTATCTATCTTTCAATCAAGCTTATGTTTTTAGCCGCCGCTAAGGTTATAGGTATTAGTAGCTGTCTTCAGTCACAATTATTATTTTGCCCTTTGGAAGGTATATATTTTAAAAGCATTTTACATGTATTAATATAAAGTATTTTGGTCATGACTAGGTGATCATTAGCATGTAACAATCGTTTCATAGTGTCGATGCAGTCCTAGGCTAACGCTTCTGGTAACTATGTGGCGATGTGAATAAAATACAACTTTAACTAATTTGCAATACGGGGTAATATTACATAGAAATGTATACCCCACTTTTTAAATTAATTTTATTTTCTGAATGCATAGATTAAAGAATTACACATATATGTTACAAAAATTAAATATTGGTGCAAGCATTGGTCTTTTGATAGTTTTGTGTCACATTCTCTTGACATTCATTTTCAACTAACATTTCTCTTCACACGGCAAAATATTGCCTTGTCGATTACAAAAAGTAGAACCTATTCGAAAAAGTAGCATCAATATTTAATTTCTTTTGAAAGTCGTTTTATAGGCTAGAGTGTTACCCATGATAATACAGTTTTTGAAAAATGCGATATAAAGGTAAATTGGTTAGCACAAATTGGAATTCAACAAACTATGCGTGGTTGAAAGAGTGTATGATTTTAATGTTATGTAATGAATAGTCGAGAATAATTTAACTGTGTAAGATTTGTAACAACAATAAATGCATATAAACAAAATGGAAAACAAACTAGACTGTTAGCACAGACGGTTTAGGAAAGGTAATTTCTGCATAAGTGAGAGAGATCACACATATTGATTCCTATCACGAATGCAGCACTCAATGCGATGATTGATCTGTATACAACTGCATTGGGTGTGTAGGCCTGTAAGCCTTTAAACTATGGCTGAAAATATTATAAAGCTAAGTATATGTATTTTCAGGATGCCTACGTGACGATTATCATTTTGGACAAGATTTAGATATTTGATGCAGGCCTAGGTTAATGTTTGCGATAAAGAGATTCAAATGAGTGTAAAAGTCAACATTACATAGTTGTTAAATATGTCAGTTCATTTATTACTTTAATCCCAACTCTTTAAATGTATTTTATTTAATGCTTGCATGGGCAAGGCTTTATCCATGTCTTTTACAAAAGAGAGCTATTGGTACTCTAATTGATCTTTTGATAACGTTTCTTCATAACATTCTGTAGATAAATTAGTTAAACTAATTTTACCTTGTCAAAGAATTACGGTCATGGTCTCGGTTTACGTTGATAGGTTTGCTTATTAGCAACACATGTTAAATGTGGATAAGATGATAACGTGAACCATTAATACATACTGTAGCAAAACATTATGTCATATAAGTATAAATACTTAATTTGGATGCCGCTTCTTATTGTTTTTATGTGAATGTTTAAACACAAGAAAAGTTAAACAGTTGAAAACACGGGTTTTTATATTTTCGTGGAGAGACTGTTTTTCCAAGGGTATAATATAGGAATCTAATTATTTTTCTTGATGACCCCATGATAAACGTGAAATGGTGGGTCTAATGCTAGCTATTAACCACGTTTCTCATACAAAAAGGTATAGATCTATATAGGTAATGATCTCGATGTTTCTATGCTGCATTTTGGGGGTTTCGGCTATAGTCCACATTCTAGTTATACAATATCGAAAAAAGAAACTTCGGGGTCGAAAGCATGTATGTTACAAATTGGATTATATTCATATATGAAGACATCAGGCATATTATTCTGAACACAACTATCATACCGCCAGTATATCGGGTTGCACATAGAACGATGAAGAGCATCCCCACTATCTGAAGATTACGCGAATGACTTTTCAAGTAATGCATCAAATACATTTCAAATCAGGTCGTGTCTTTTCAAGACCATTGAAAACTTTCATATGTAATCTTTGATTTCAAGTTGACAACAACCGCGTATTTGCAACAGTAGTAAAACAAGACAACATAATGATAATTGTGGTTCGTTATTCTTGAAGAGCCACTGGCTAAATTGATTAATGGATCATTGATCAAAGATGAAGTAAATGAAAGCATTGATTTTCGCAACAGTAATTACATTCACAATATGTCCTAGTTTGGTATTTAAATGGAGACCATTGCAATATTTAAGAAGAAGAGGAACAGCAGCAACAACAAAACAAGAAGCTTCAGCAGCTGGAACAGCAGCAGCCGCAGAAGAAGAAGAATAGAAGCAAAAGAAGAAGAAGAAGAAGAAGAAGAAGAAGAAGAAGAAGAAGAAGAAGAAGATGAAGAAGAAGAAGACGAAGAAGAAGAAGAAGAAGAAGAAGAAGAAGAAGAAGAAGAAGAAGAAGAAGAAGAAGAAGTGAAAGAAAAATAAGAAGAGGAAGAAGAATGAGAGCAATATTACTACTACTACTACTACTACTACTACTACTACTACTACTACTACTACTAATAATAATAATAATAATACAAAAAAACAGACGAAGAAACAAGACGCGCAAAATCAAACCAAAAACGGAGCAGACGTCACGTGTCATTAATGACTCCAGACATCTACTACGGTTATTTATACAAATCCATATATGTATCAATTCATTTCTCTTATATTTAGTCCAGGGCAGCTAAAAATATATTAACAACTAATTTGAAAATAACATTAGGTTTGTGTGTATTGCGCTTCATCGGTTTAGGTAAACATAAACACTTTTAAATAGTTTTCCATTTCAAACTGTAGTTCCTTTCTAATTACCCACGCACACACACACACACACACACACACACACACACAGATATATATATATATATATATATATATATATATATATATATATATATATATATATATATATATATATTAACAACTAATTTGAAAATAACATTAGGTTTGTGTGTATTGCGCTTCATCGGTTTAGGTAAACATAAACACTTTTAAATAGTTTTCCATTTCAAACTGTAGTTCCTTTCTACTTACCCACGCACACACACACACACACACACACACACACACACACACACACACACACAAACACACACACACACACACAACCACACCCACACACACACACACACATACATACATATATATATATATATATATATATATATATATATATATATATATATATATATATATATATATATATA
>JARLTB010000228.1:3462500-3465000 GCA_030141615.1 Unio pictorum
TACCCATGATAATACAGTTTTTGAAAAATGCGATATAAAGGTAAATTGGTTAGCACAAATTGGAATTCAACAAACTATGCGTGGTTGAAAGAGTGTATGATTTTAATGTTATGTAATGAATAGTCGAGAATAATTTAACTGTGTAAGATTTGTAACAACAATAAATGCATATAAACAAAATGGAAAACAAACTAGACTGTTAGCACAGACGGTTTAGGAAAGGTAATTTCTGCATAAGTGAGAGAGATCACACATATTGATTCCTATCACGAATGCAGCACTCAATGCGATGATTGATCTGTATACAACTGCATTGGGTGTGTAGGCCTGTAAGCCTTTAAACTATGGCTGAAAATATTATAAAGCTAAGTATATGTATTTTCAGGATGCCTACGTGACGATTATCATTTTGGACAAGATTTAGATATTTGATGCAGGCCTAGGTTAATGTTTGCGATAAAGAGATTCAAATGAGTGTAAAAGTCAACATTACATAGTTGTTAAATATGTCAGTTCATTTATTACTTTAATCCCAACTCTTTAAATGTATTTTATTTAATGCTTGCATGGGCAAGGCTTTATCCATGTCTTTTACAAAAGAGAGCTATTGGTACTCTAATTGATCTTTTGATAACGTTTCTTCATAACATTCTGTAGATAAATTAGTTAAACTAATTTTACCTTGTCAAAGAATTACGGTCATGGTCTCGGTTTACGTTGATAGGTTTGCTTATTAGCAACACATGTTAAATGTGGATAAGATGATAACGTGAACCATTAATACATACTGTAGCAAAACATTATGTCATATAAGTATAAATACTTAATTTGGATGCCGCTTCTTATTGTTTTTATGTGAATGTTTAAACACAAGAAAAGTTAAACAGTTGAAAACACGGGTTTTTATATTTTCGTGGAGAGACTGTTTTTCCAAGGGTATAATATAGGAATCTAATTATTTTTCTTGATGACCCCATGATAAACGTGAAATGGTGGGTCTAATGCTAGCTATTAACCACGTTTCTCATACAAAAAGGTATAGATCTATATAGGTAATGATCTCGATGTTTCTATGCTGCATTTTGGGGGTTTCGGCTATAGTCCACATTCTAGTTATACAATATCGAAAAAAGAAACTTCGGGGTCGAAAGCATGTATGTTACAAATTGGATTATATTCATATATGAAGACATCAGGCATATTATTCTGAACACAACTATCATACCGCCAGTATATCGGGTTGCACATAGAACGATGAAGAGCATCCCCACTATCTGAAGATTACGCGAATGACTTTTCAAGTAATGCATCAAATACATTTCAAATCAGGTCGTGTCTTTTCAAGACCATTGAAAACTTTCATATGTAATCTTTGATTTCAAGTTGACAACAACCGCGTCTTTGCAACAGTAGTAAAACAAGACAACATAATGATAATTGTGGTTCGTTATTCTTGAAGAGCCACTGGCTAAATTGATTAATGGATCATTGATCAAAGATGAAGTAAATGAAAGCATTGATTTTCGCAACAGTAATTACATTCACAATATGTCCTAGTTTGGTATTTAAATGGAGACCATTGCAATATTTAAGAAGAAGAGGAACAGCAGCAACAACAAAACAAGAAGCTTCAGCAGCTGGAACAGCAGCAGCCGCAGAAGAAGAAGAATAGAAGCAAAAGAAGAAGAAGAAGAAGAAGAAGAAGAAGAAGAAGAAGAAGAAGAAGAAGATGAAGAAGAAGAAGACGAAGAAGAAGAAGAAGAAGAAGAAGAAGAAGAAGAAGAAGAAGAAGAAGAAGAAGAAGAAGAAGAAGTGAAAGAAAAATAAGAAGAGGAAGAAGAATGAGAGCAATATTACTACTACTACTACTACTACTACTACTACTACTACTACTACTACTACTACTAATAATAATAATAATACAAAAAAACAGACGAAGAAACAAGACGCGCAAAATCAAACCAAAAACGGAGCAGACGTCACGTGTCATTAATGACTCCAGACATCTACTAGGTTATTTATACAAATCCATATATGTATCAATTCATTTCTCTTATATTTAGTCCAGGGCAGCTAAAAATATATTAACAACTAATTTGAAAATAACATTAGGTTTGTGTGTATTGCGCTTCATCGGTTTAGGTAAACATAAACACTTTTAAATAGTTTTCCATTTCAAACTGTAGTTCCTTTCTAATTACCCACGCACACACACACACACACACACACACACACACACAGATATATATATATATATATATATATATATATATATATATATATATATATATTAACAACTAATTTGAAAATAACATTAGGTTTGTGTGTATTGCGCTTCATCGGTTTAGGTAAACATAAACACTTTTAAATAGTTTTCCATTTCAAACTGTAGTTCCTTTCTACTTACCCACGCCACACACACACACACACACACACACACACACACACACACACACACACAACCACACCCACACACACACACACACATACATACATACAT
>JARLTB010000228.1:3470000-3585000 GCA_030141615.1 Unio pictorum
ATTCATTTTCAACTAACATTTCTCTTCACACGGCAAAATATTGCCTTGTCGATTACAAAAACTAGAACCTATTCGAAAAAGTAGCATCAATATTTAATTTCTTTTGAAAGTCGTTTTATAGGCTAGAGTGTTACCCATGATAATACAGTTTTTGAAAAATGCGATATAAAGGTAAATTGGTTAGCACAAATTGGAATTCAACAAACTATGCGTGGTTGAAAGAGTGTATGATTTTAATGTTATGTAATGAATAGTCGAGAATAATTTAACTGTGTAAGATTTGTAACAACAATAAATGCATATAAACAAAATGGAAAACAAACTAGACTGTTAGCACAGACGGTTTAGGAAAGGTAATTTCTGCATAAGTGAGAGAGATCACACATATTGATTCCTATCACGAATGCAGCACTCAATGCGATGATTGATCTGTATACAACTGCATTGGGTGTGTAGGCCTGTAAGCCTTTAAACTATGGCTGAAAATATTATAAAGCTAAGTATATGTATTTTCAGGATGCCTACGTGACGATTATCATTTTGGACAAGATTTAGATATTTGATGCAGGCCTAGGTTAATGTTTGCGATAAAGAGATTCAAATGAGTGTAAAAGTCAACATTACATAGTTGTTAAATATGTCAGTTCATTTATTACTTTAATCCCAACTCTTTAAATGTATTTTATTTAATGCTTGCATGGGCAAGGCTTTATCCATGTCTTTTACAAAAGAGAGCTATTGGTACTCTAATTGATCTTTTGATAACGTTTCTTCATAACATTCTGTAGATAAATTAGTTAAACTAATTTTACCTTGTCAAAGAATTACGGTCATGGTCTCGGTTTACGTTGATAGGTTTGCTTATTAGCAACACATGTTAAATGTGGATAAGATGATAACGTGAACCATTAATACATACTGTAGCAAAACATTATGTCATATAAGTATAAATACTTAATTTGGATGCCGCTTCTTATTGTTTTTATGTGAATGTTTAAACACAAGAAAAGTTAAACAGTTGAAAACACGGGTTTTTATATTTTCGTGCAGAGACTGTTTTTCCAAGGGTATAATATAGGAATCTAATTATTTTTCTTGATAACCCCATGATAAACGTGAAATGGTGGGTCTAATGCTAGCTATTAACCACGTTTCTCATACAAAAAGGTATAGATCTATATAGGTAATGATCTCGATGTTTCTATGCTGCATTTTGGGGGTTTCGGCTATAGTCCACATTCTAGTTATACAATATCGAAAAAAGAAACTTCGGGGTCGAAAGCATGTATGTTACAAATTGGATTATATTCATATATGAAGACATCAGGCATATAATTCTGAACACAACTATCATACCGCCAGTATATCGGGTTGCACATAGAACGATGAAGAGCATCCCCACTATCTGAAGATTACGCGAATGACTTTTCAAGTAATGCATCAAATACATTTCAAATCAGGTCGTGTCTTTTCAAGACCATTGAAAACTTTCATATGTAATCTTTGATTTCAAGTTGACAACAACCGCGTCTTTGCAACAGTATTAAAACAAGACAACATAATGATAATTGTGGTTCGCTATTCTTGAAGAGCCACTGGCCAAATTGATTAATGGATCATTGATCAAAGATGAAGTAAATGAAAGCATTGATTTTCGCAACAGTAATTACATTCACAATATGTCCTAGTTTGGTATTTAAATGGAGACCATTGCAATATTTAAGAAGAAGAGGAACAGCAGCAACAACAAAACAAGAAGCTTCAGCAGCTGGAACAGCAGCAGCCGCAGAAGAAGAAGAAATAGAAGCAAAAGAAGAAGAAGAAGAAGAAGAAGAAGAAGAAGAAGAAGAAGAAGAAGAAAAAGCAGAAGAAAAAAAGAAGAAGATGAAGAAGAAGAAGACGAAGAAGAAGAAGAAGGAGAAGAAGAAGAATAAGAAGAAGAAGTGAAAGAAAAATAAGAAGAGGAAGAAGAATGAGACCAATATTACTACTACTACTACTACTACTACTACTAATAATAATAATAATAATACAAAAAAATAGACGAAGAAAGAAGACGCGCAAAATCAAACCAAAAACGGAGCAGACGTCACGTCTCATTAATGACTCCAGACATCTACTACGGTTATTTATACAAATCCATATATGTATCAATTCATTTCTCTTATATTTAGTCCAGGGCAGCTAAAAATATATTAACAACTAATTTGAAAATAACATTAGGTTTGTGTGTATTGCGCTTCATCGGTTTAGGTAAACATAAACACTTTTAAATAGTTTTCCATTTCAAACTGTAGTTCGTTTCTAATTACACAGACACACACACACACACACACACACATATATATATATATATATATATATATATATATATATATATATATATATTAACAACTAATTTGAAAATGACATTAGGTTTGTGTGTATTGCGCTTCATCGGTTTAGGTAAACATAAACACTTTTAAATAGTTTTCCATTTCAAACTGTAGTTCCTTTCTAATTACCCACGCACACACACACACACACACACACACACACACACACACACACACACACACACACACCCCACACATATATATATATATATATATATATATATATATATATATATATATATATATATATATATATATATATATTGGGGTAAAATTTAAACACAACGATTACAAACTGTTAAGGCATACGTTTTGTTAAACTCACCTTTGATCACACCGGACAAGATCAGCTAAAACGTACATGCCGGTCAGGTTAATTTTAAAACATAAATCTTATTTACCTAAACTGACTGAGAGAATTTGTACGATATTTAGGGAATCTTTACAGCTCCTTGTTCCTACCGCTTTGATTAATTTGTTTTGTATTATTATATGTTAGAACTACTAGAAAAACGACGATTCATCTTTTCGTTGCTACGTTTAGATTATGGTTATTTTTTTTGTTAATTTGAGAACCCCTGTAACGATCTGCACACCTACATTTCCCGATACGATTTAAGTTTCTTGATAGATACATAGAATGTTGAGCTGTTTGGATTTCCAGGTAGATGTGCAGTCAAAAGCTGAATCAGATTGGCAATATATCGAATCAGATAACCAAAACTAATTAATTAGTAGCGTGGTTAAAATAAAATAGTTCACATTTGTGCTTCTTATATCATAATTAATCGTCATGTGTCATCGACACATACAGTGAAATCATTGAGTGAAATACCAAATATGAATTACATGAAACAATTGAAATAATATCGTACATATCAGAAACGTAATCTGCACTTATCATTTGATATAAAAAAATGTCAAGTTTACAAACATTTATTTGAATCATAACTATTTTGTTTATGTTTGGAAGTTACGACTATAATATACAAGTATAAAATGTACGGCCATGCATACAACTGGTCTGTTGTTGGGTATATTATAAATGAATACATGAATCAGATGTGTGTATAATTAGAATCCCTTAGCAAGGTTGATTTGAAAAAGAATCGTAATCTTAAACAGATTTACATGTACAAAGAAGCTACCTATTACGAGTCAACTGACCTCGTGAACTTGGAATTTGAGTAGTACAGTTATAAAAACTTCAATACATAGTTTATGAAAACTGAAAAAAAGTTTGATCAAAGTTATTTGACGAAAGAGTTTTAGGTCTGAAACAAATACAATTCATAAACTTGTTGTATGCTCACATGTTGCGACTTAGTGTTTGAATCTGTAATGCATTCGAACATTTCACTTTGTTTATTATTCCTAGCAAAGAACGCATGTTTTTACTATCATTGTGTTGATTCAAATGCATGATGTTTGACTTAGTATTGTAAAGATTGGTATGTTAAGCATGCATATATTATCATTGTTTATCAATATTATAATGTTGTATTCACAACACATCGGTATAATAGTATATCATCAATGTTTTGAATAATGCCATAAACACACCAATATCATAATATTGGCTCGAGACTGAAATGATTCGTTGGTTGCAAAATTCAACATTATCATACGCCATATTTTAAAGAACCAGTCATTTTAATAATTCTTAAACACTGATGAATTGACAACCTATCGTTATAATAGTGACAATAATTGTAAGATTAACGGCTTAAATAACCACCACAACTTGACTCTATGTTGTAAGAATTTATTACATCCCATTAAAATATTATAAGTGACTCATTATTGCAATGACTCATGCTTTAAAAAAATAATATTATATACATATATGCATTTACACTGAGTTTACAAATTGTTGACATGTTCATTCAAAAAAATAATTTTTACACTGATGTTAAACAATGTAAGACAAAACTAAATTTACAACTAGTTTTATTATCTTCAGATCATTCATGCCATTCAGATGATGCCTAAAATCAAATAAAGCAGGGGAATGTTGTACAGGTAACATTTATTGTAGGAGAAAGATATTACATTGGTGTATTTGACATTTCCCAGATTATATTTTAGAAGTACCTGTTGTCTCGTTTTCCTCGTTTAGTTCTTAATTGGTTCGAGATGGTCATTAATCACTATTAAATCATGGCATGTTTTTCAATACCGTTGCTCATTTTAGTATCCGTTCACGTATTTATTGTATTGGGTTTAAATATGTATATAATTAATTTGTTGAAATTTTACTAATCATTAAAGACACATTTATTTTAGCATAATTGTGTATTTGTTAAATGCATCTTAAATATTTACCATATAAATTTAACATATCCAATATAACCTCCAGATTGGTCTGATGTATAGTTGTTGCTTTGTTTATTAGTCGCTACACACGGCATGTTTTGCCGTGTCGATTACAATAACTCGAAGAAAATTTAAAACGTAGCACAAATATTAAAGTTCTTTTGGAAGTCGAATAATTCCGTTTCAAGTCAACAGTTATTAACGAATATGACACCGTAAACAACGTGATCTGAGCTTCACATATACTACTAATAACGTGATAAGACATTCCAGTCCATGTGCACACTAATAACATATTGTAGAAGGGTTACAAACATCCATTTAAAACCTATTCTTCCACGATCGAGATTGTATGTCTGGCTCTCGCATTTGTCTCGAGTTTTAAATTTAACTCATGACATTATAGATCTTATATACATCAAAAGTTAAGCGTCATTGTTGAAGTTCGGGATGTGCAACTAGAAGCAACGTAATATGCATTTATTAAACTATGTGTGCCTCTAACTACCGATGAATAAAACATCGAAGCAATAATAACCGTGCATGATTTGTAACAGAGAAACAATTGATATGAACAATCTGGAAAACTACCTAAACTGCAAACACGTACACAGAGAGAGAGAGAGAGAGAGAGAGAGAGAGAGAGAGAGAGAGAGAGAGAGAGAGAGAGAGAGAGAGAGTGATAATTTAATAGTGTTGGGTCATAATTTGCTGTAGATATATAATGTGCAGCATCATTCAGCTCTTGTCTATGATAACTCGAACGTGGCAAAGATATCAATTTTTGGGGAAATTCGAATCATGTAATTTAATTTAAGGTCTACAGTTTCTAACAAAGAGACAAAGTATAAGTATAGATTGTGCTCTGAACGGCACAGATACAACATGTAATAAGGCATTCAAATTTAAAAGCAAAACAAAAGATCTTGTTATACTGCTTGAAACATACATATCAAAAGGTTAATTGCACGTTCGAGATTGTAACTGTTTGTCTATGGAGTTTTTAGAGGCTTATGTGTTACTCATAACATTACATTATTTTCAAAATGAGATATATACGTGTAAATGAAAGATAGTTTGTATAAATTCGACATATGTAACCGGTATGTATGTATGTTTGCATGCCAATGCATATTTATATGTATGTATATATGTATATATGTCTGTATGTCTGTATGTATGTATGTATGTATGTAGGTATGTATGTATGTATGTATGTATGTATGTATGTATGTATGTATGTATGTATGTATATATGTATGTATGTATGTATGTATGTATGTATGTATGTATGTATGTATGTATGTATGTATGTATCTATGTATGTATGTATGTATGTATGTATGTAATGTATGTATGTATGTATGTATGTATGTATGTATGTATGTATGTATGTATGTATGTATGTAATGTATGTATGTATGTATGTATGTATGTATGTAATGTATGTATGTATGTATGTATGTATGTATGTATGTATGTATGTATGTATGTATGTATGTATCTAATTGTCTGTCTGTCTCTGTATCTTCTCTATATATCTTTATATCTATCTATACATGCATTATGTATTTCTCTATATGTCCATGCATTTATGTATGTATGTATGTATGTATGTATGTATGTATGTATGTATGTATGTATGTATGTATGTATGTATGTATGTATGTATGTATGTATGTATGTATGTAATGTATGTATGTATGTATGTATGTATGTATGTATGTATGTATGTATGTATGTATGTATGTATGTATGTATGTATGTATGTATGAATGTATGTATGTGTGTATGTATGTATGTATGTATGTATGTATGTATGTATGTAATGTATGTATGTATGTATGTATGTATGTATGTATGTATGTATGTATGTATGTATGTATGTATCTAATTGTCTGTCTGTCTCTGTATCTTCTCTATATATCTTTATATCTATCTATACATGCATTATGTATTTCTCTATATGTCCATGCATTATGTATGTATGTATGTATGTATGTATGTATGTATGTATGTATGTATGTATGTATGTATGTATGTATGTATGTATGTATGTATGTATGTATGTATGTATGTATGTATGTATGTATGTCTGTCTGTATGTCTGTCTGTATGTCTGTATGTATGTATGTGTGTGTGTATGTATGTATGTATGAATGTATGTATGTATGTATGTATGTATGTATGTATGTATGTATGTATGTATGTATGGTTTGCACAAATTGGAATTCAACAAACTATGCGTGGGAGAAAGTCTGTATGATTTTAATGTTAAGTAATGAATAGTCGAGAATTATTTAATTGTGTAAAATTCGTAAGAACAATAAATGCATATAAACCAAATGGAAAACGAACTAGACTGTTAGCACAGAAAGTTTAGGAAAGGTAATTTCTGCATATGTGAGAGAGATCACACATATGGATTCCTATTACGAATGCAACACTCAATGCGATTATTGTGCTGGATTCAACTGCATCGGGTGTGTTGTCCTGTAAGACTTTAAACTCAGGATGGAAATATTATAAAGCTGAGAATATGTATTTTTAGGATGCCTACGTGACGATTATCATTTTGAACAAAACTTTATATATTTGAGGCAGCCCTGGGTTAATGTTTTCGTTAAAGAGGTTCAAATTAGTGAAAAAGTCGACATTACATAGTTGTTAAATGTGTCAGTGCATTTTTCATTTTAATAGCAAGTATTTAAATGTATTTTATTTAATGCATGGATGGACAAGGCTTTATCCATGTCTATTACTATAAAGAGCTATTGTTGCTGTAATTGATATTTTGATGACTTTTTTCATAATATTCTCAAGATATATTAGTTAAACCAACTTTATCTTGTCAAAGAATAAAGGTCATATAGCTAAATATTATGTCATATCAGTACAAATACTAAATTTAGATGACTCTTCTTAGTGTTCTTATGTGAATGTTTAAATAAAAGAAAGGTTAAACAGTTGAAAACACGAGTTTTAATATTCTCGTGCAGAGATTGTTTTTCCAAGGGTATAATATAGGAATCTAATTATTTTTCTTGATGACCCCATGATAAACATGAAATGGTGGGTCTAATGCTAGCTATTAACCACGTTTCTCATACAAAAAGGTATAGATCTATATAGGTAATGATCTCGATGTTTCTATGCTGCAATTTGGGGGTTTCGGCTATAGGCCACATTCTAGTTATACAATAACGAAAAAGAAACTTCGGGGTCGAAAGCATGTATGTTACAAATTGGATTATATTCATATATAAAGACATCAGGCATATTATTCTGAACACAACTATCATACCGCCAGTATATCGGGTTGCACATAGAACGATGAAGAGCATCCCCACTATCTGAAGATTACGCGAATGACTTTTCAAGTAATGCATCAAATACATTTCAAATCAGGTCGTGTCTTTTCAAGACCATTGAAATCTTTCATATGTAATCTTTGATTTCAAGTTGACAACAACCGCGTCTTTGCGACAGTAGTAAAACAAGACAAAATCATGATAATTGTGGTTCGCTAGGCTTGAAGAGCCAAGGCTCCATTGATTCCTGGATCATTGATCAAAAGATGAAGTAAAGGAAAGCATTGATTTTCGTAACAGTAACTACATTCACAATATGTCCTAGTTTTGGTATTTAAATATAGACCAATGCAATAGTTAAGAAGAAGAAGATGAACAGCAGCAACAACAAAATAAGAAGCCGCATTAAAAGAAGAAGAAGAAGAAGAAGAAGAAGAAGAAGAAGAAGAAGAAGAAGAAGAAGAAGAAGAAGAAGAAGAAGAAGAAAAAGCAGAAGAAAAAAAGAAGAAGATGAAGAAGAAGTGAAAGAAAAATAAGAAGAGGAAGAAGAATGAGACTAATAATACTATTATTACTAATACTACTACTACTAATACTACTACTAATAATAATAATAAAAATAATAATAAGAAGAAATAAGACGCGCAAAATCAAACCAAAAACGAAGCAGACGTCACGTGTTATTAATGACTCCAGACATCTACTACGGTTATTTGTACAAATCTATATATGTATCAATTCATTTCTCTTATTTTTAGTCCAGGGCAGCTCAAAATATATTAACAACTAATTTAAAAATAATATTAGGTTTGTGTGTATTGCGCTTCATAGGTTTAGGTAAACATCAACACTTTTATTTAGTTTTCCATTTCGAACTGTAGTTCCTTTCTAATTACACACACACACACAAACACACACACACAAATATATATATATATATATATATATATATATATATATATATATATATATATATATATATATATATATATATTATATATGGGTTAAATTGAAACAAACCTAATACAAACTGTTAGGGTTAGGGTTATGCCGGTCAGGTTAATGGTAAAAGAAGAATTTACTTAAACTGACTGAGAGAATTTGTACGATATATCGGGAATCTTTACATCTCCTTGTTCCTACCGCTTTGGTTAATTAGTTTGTATTATTCTATGTTTGAACTACTAGAAAAACGACGATTCATCTTGTCGTTTCAACGTTTAGGTTATGGATATTTTTTTTGTTAATTTGAGAACCCCTGTAACGATCAGTATACCTATATTTCCCGATACGATTGAGGGTTCTTGATAGATATATAGGATGTTGAGCTGTTTGGATTTCCAGGTAGATATGCAGGCAAAAGCTGAATGAGTTTGGCAATATATCGCACCAGATAACCAAAACTAATTACCTAGTAGCGTGTTTAAAATAAAATAGTTCACATTTGTGCTTCTTATATCATAATTAATCGTCATGTGTCATTGACACATACAGTGAAATCATTGAGTGAAACACCAAATATGAATTATATGAAACAATTGAAATGATATCGTCGTACATGTCAGACACGTAATCTTCACTTATCACTTGATTTAAAAAATGTCATATTTACAAACATTTATTTGAATCATCCCTTTTTTTGTTTATGTTTGGAAGTTACGACTATAATATACAAGTATAACATGTACGGCCATGCATACAACTGGTCTGTTGTTGGGTATATTATAAATTAATACATGAATCAGATGTGTGTATAATTACAATTCCTTAGCAAGGATGATTAGCAGCAGAGAGTGTGAGCCGGACATGTTTCAAGCAAAAAATCACTTTTAACCGTCAAAACAACAAATAGACCCTTCCTGCAATTTTTCATGTTTTAACCAAAAAAAAAGTCTCCATTTGCCAAACAGAGACTTAGTGATTTTTTTCTGAAAACACGATCTTGCAGTGGTCTTCGAAATGAGTAAAAACTCACCCCGTTGATTTCAACCGAATATTTCACGATATCGCGTCCGAGGGTCTTAGGACGAAAATCCTTTTAGGACTTCACAAACAGACTATTTTGTAAAACTTCGCCTTGTAAATCAATCAGATTATTAGATTGGTCAGTGAGTTTGAAGTTAATTCTTGTTAGCGAATTATTATGACATCACATATAGACTGGATTAGTTAGATCCTCGATTATTAGAAACCCTGGAGGAGATGTTGGTGCAAATGAATACAGAATATATCCCTGCTGAGTTTGATTTGATCGTTCGAGTTTTATTTGATAGCTTCCTTCGATAACATCACATACTAAATTGATCGCTATCACCGATGAAATATTCACATTTTGAGGAGCGATATGTCTGCCGCTGCCTTCTGGGTCATTATTATGTGTCAGGATAGTTGTTTGTGGTTTTGCTGTTTTTTTCCACGAATCATGAATTATTCTAAAACCAATATCGATGGTGTCACTGAGAATTTTTTTTAGTTCTGGTACATTATATCCTGGTAGTTTGAATGCTGGAATATTTTCAACGCGGATTTTATAGATCAGTGCAAATCTTGCTCTCGCTATGGGATTATTATCATTTAATATATCCTGAATAATTTGTGAATGAAATGTTTCCATATCGTCGATAATTTTATTGCATGTTTCTACGACGCTGATACATTCATCTCGGGTGAGAAAGCCGGATTTAAGAGATATTAACAACAGTGAAAAATCATTATTCCTTGCTGTGAAATTTTCCATGATATTAGGTTCGTTAACAAAAAAATAATCCCCTCCTGTCACCCTCCCCGCCTCCCTGTTGATAAGGTATCGGCTATCCCAAAAATTCCGTCTGATGTAATCGCTATAGCTTTTTACTGGATTATCAGATTTTATCCTATCTGTGACATAATCAGATTTTTGTGGTTCATGTGGTAAATTAGCGGTTTTTCCCCCGGGTGGAAATTCAGGCCATCCTAGTACGGTCCTTATTGAGCTTTTGATAGATATCTACGACGTAACCATCTGTGCTTATCTCAATGGCAGATGGTAATGTTGGCTCATGAACCGTTATAGCTATTTTTGATTCTTTTCTAGTAATCGATTTTATTCTACGTTGCAATTCAACATTGATTTGTTCAATTTGGTATGATCCGGTTGGTATTGAAACAACGTTCCAGTCTGGGGTATCGTCGTCTTTATTCTTATACGAGAACACCAGTGAATTATTGGGTTGTTGACCACCAAATGATTTTGATCTGATATTAGGCCAACTGTGATACACTCGTAATTTTGCTAACGCTATTTCCTTCACGGGGACTGGGGTAGGGAAATTCACACTAAATTCTGGATTCGTTGAGGTTATTGAGATCATACTTGTTTGTACTGGGTTTGTGTTCTCCACTATTTGTTGAAGTAATTCCATTGGTGTTGTCATCGTTATTATACTGTTGTCGCTCTAATTTTGACATCGCGGAATCATAAATACTGAACATCGCTGAGAACTCACTATCTGATATAATTGTATCATCGAGCGATGACGATATCAACGAGGATAATTGCGAGTATGCAGTGGATACAACATGAAATTGAATCACGTAGTCTTGTAGTTTGCGTTGGCTGCATGATGATATTTTTTTTGGTTATAATTGAAATTATTTCCGCGATTGTTGTTGCCGCATACATGCAAATTGGAACAGCTATCGTGGCAATCATTGTCACTGAAGACAGTATAATACCAGCTCCAGTGATTACACCACTCACAGCGTACATAGTAACATCAATTGCGGTAATTTTTCGTTGGTTTTTTTTTTTTTATTTGATACTCCTCAGTGAGGGTTTTGAGTCTATTTTGAAATTCTCTGACCTGAACATAGCGATATTGCGATGATGAAATCATTTTATCCTTAAATCAGTTTACGATTTCAATTGAAACCGTTATTTACTTAAATCCGCTACGAATTCCACATACCACGTTGTTGAAACCCTAACCAAATTTTTATCAATAGATGTTATCGTGAACGTTTCAGTTGTATCCTTGTCGATGATCCTTGAAATCGTATTATTGACCCCGGATGAACTCGACGATGAAATATTAAATTGAGTCGTTGTCACTAGTGTCAATCGATTAATACCTTTAACGGTTGCAGTGATATCTAATTTGTTGTTTGTTGGTGTCCACGCAAATGATCCGTGTTGGATTGTGTATACTACGTTGTTGGTTTTCTCATGATATTTTTTTTTCTCAATAATTGTTATCATCCTCGTTGCATCACCTTTGATTGCTTCGATGAAGTTTTTCGTCTTATCGATGGATTTTTTAATATCAGGGAGTTTTATTTCAATTTTATCCAACGGGGTTCCAATATATTTATCCACGATGTTTCTACGAAAATTTGAAAACTGTTTTCCGTGTTCTTCAGTTTTAGATTGAAGTGTTGCTAGTTCCAACAGAGAATTTTTTAATTCGTCGTTGAGAGTTTTTAATCTATCTGTAATCGTCGAAAAAAGTACACCCGGTTTGAGTTTACCCTGATCGGAAAATAACGCGATAGTATCCTCGATTGTGTTTCGTTGTTTAACCAAAATTTCATCCAAAGACACATTGCTAGTTTTCAATTTACCCTGACGATCTTGAAATACAACTATTTCATTAGGATCAACACTTGCTAAGTTCAACGTCTCAGCTATTTCATCTTCGAATATTTTTTTTATATCACCGGTTGCAGTGCCATCGGGTTCGGGTTTCTTCATCGCTGATAACGATCTCCCCCAAATATCAATCATTGTTATTGTAAAACTCTTTCTCTAAAAAGCGACTACTAGTGTATTCATTTACGGCAACATGAGTTGGTTTTCCCCTTGGGTTACCCAAAGAGTTAGAAATAGCGTCAAGGACATTTAATACTTCGCTGCCACATATTGGTGGATCATTCATTTGTTGTGTTGGTAGCGTAGAATACCAAGTCTTCATTGGAAAAGTCTTTAAGCGGTTTATATAACGCATAAACTCTTTTGGCGGTGCTAATCCATATGAATCAAAATAGACGATTGCACGTGGATCAATAGCGTATGCAACCCAGTGAGTTCCAGGTCCGGAGCTGTTATCTAGATTAATAATACCGGTTTCAACATCATTGGGTTGTGCCGGTAACTGATCTTTCATAAATACACCTCTGAAATTTTTAATCGCCAATTTTTTAGCGGCATCAATTAAATCAAAATTGGACATAGGAACCAAAGATTCCTCAACTAGTAAACCGGTCCTAGTCTTAGACCCTTTCCGCTGTACCATGAATACGAGGTTCCTGGTAGTCTTAGACCCTTCCCCTTTTTTATATCCTCGTCCTTTCTTCGGTTCATATGATTCAGTAATGCCTTGTATCGCTTTTGCTTCCAAGCCTTCAGCTGCCCCCAATGCGACAGCTTTTGCAACTGCTGGTGCAGCCGCTAAAATTAATCCTGGTAACGCAGCAAATAACGGGAATATACCGCCGGTTTTAATCATATTTTTGATAGCAGCCGCAGAAATAGTAATCTGAACACCTTTTTTTTCTACAAGTCCATCATTGAAGTGTTTTACTTGACGAGTTGTCAGTGATAATTTATTCGCCCCGCCAGTCATTTGGTTGGGTTTCAGCGTGATAGTGGTTCCACATTTTTTAGCCGACTCTGATTGCAATTGTCTGATTTGACCGGGGGTTAACGCAACAGTAATAACACTGTATGACATTATACATAATAGATTGATTCTAAATCGTTTACAATTTCAATCATAGATTTTCCACTGCTGCCTCAATGATTCTCATTCTTCCACCAACACCTTCAAGTAGCATTGATTTATCATTGAGAATGACAGCAACCGCTCTGTAATTAGCAATACCACCAGGACGGGTTACACGGGCTCTAAAGTGTATGTCAACGACAGATTGTCTTGTTAAATCAAAATGTTCCAGTGAAAAGTAATAAATCGGATAGAGGCTTTTAAAATCCAATTGTGATATTTGCAAACCAGTATCCACATTTTGATCACGTGACATATATGACAACAGGTTATGATATACACGCGCAATATGGTTAGTGGTGTAATCAAGTTGTATATCCTCGGATGGTTCCTGCTGTCCGTTTATTCTCAGCGATACTTCATTAACACCTAACTGATCAAATATCATATGGCTTCGTTCTTGAATACCAACCCGCACATTATTCTGTAGCGCTACAAATATATGACGTGGAGCTGAAACACCTTGTTTTGATGTCAGATGCCATGTGAATGTACCATCAACATTATCCTGTTTGATATCCGTAGTCACTGATCACCAAATCAACAACGACTTTCCTCCTTGATCCATAAATGATAGTAGTCGCTGTTCTTCTGTGATTGATGGAGTTAACACTAGCATCCATAATGCTAGTTTTGATAAAATGACTTTACCATCAGCAACACCAACATCACGCAAGATTGCATCAGTACCCTTTCTCACGAGTGCTACTGTATGCTTCGCTCCATAAATAACTTTTCGGACGTTTCTACAGAATCCAAAAATATGATGCAGTGGAATCGCAAATGAAAATTGTCGACGCTGTCCCCACAACGTTGCTACGCGTGTTGCAAATCCCAGGTTGTAATTAGTAATAGTATTTATGACATCAAAATCACCAGCTGGTCTTACATATCCGGCTGGTGCTGGATTAACTGAAGAAGCATGTGTTGCCTTTACTCTAGAATACTGGACGTGTTCAGGGTGATCAGTAATATCCTTAGAAAACATCATAGATGGACCAGCTGATCTTGTATAATCATCAGAATATCTCGCTTACCCTATTATTGTTGTGGCAACATCAACTTCACGGTCAATGGATTCAATTTCCTTTCAATCAATGAGATATCTTGCACTTTCAAATAACGTCATGATACCGTTATTAACAAACCCAACTTTGATAGTTGGGTTATTGTCATATGGGGTATTAGCTACAACATTTGTTACAAGATCTCCTTCGATTTCAATAAATGCCTCACACGGTAGAAAATAATTACTTGTATCATGAACTTGAAGTTCAATTCGCGATCGGAGATCTGGTTGTACTGCGTGATCAGAATAAAATTGGAAATCGCGTACAGAATCATTCTTGAGCACTGGGGCATCCATATCAAATGCTGAATCAGGTGACGTTTTGAACATTTTATTCTATTCATCAGAGTCTAAATCGTGAAATCCGTAGGATTTTCATCGCAAAAGATTTTTCACCGTCGTGTTTTTTTAAAGCCACTTCCCGCTATCATGTTTGCTATCATGTTATTTTGGTCACTCGGAGTCACCAGCGATGATAATTTTTCATCTACTGCGTTATTTATTATTTTACTAACACTTGCAGGCATTTCCGCTGTAGATGGCAATGGTATCTGTTTCTTTTTTCGTCTAACTAGCGCTGTTAATTTATTCTTCGCGGCTGAAAACTCTTTGCCGGCAAGAGTTCCATCAGTACTAATACCCTTATCACGAATAACATCAATGGCTTTCATTCCTAATTGTTTAGCTAATGGCATCACTTTTGTGGCCATTCTTGAAAATAACGCTGCAATGGTATTACCGAAACCATCTCCGTAATATACTCTATAAACCGGAAATCGTGAATTAACTACATAGACACTGGCTGGTTTATCATGATTGTAGTGTATGATCATTATTTGAAATTGCTAGCAATTTTTCAATTGTAAAACAATTTTTCAATTAATCACTAGTGATCTCAGTCACTATGATACCCATTTTCCACTAAATCGCTAATGAAACCACGATATGTTTTGATATCCATGATACCACCTTGAAATAACCGTCTACAGATATCAGCTGCTTCATTAATTATTTCCGGTGAATTATTTCCAGCTCTGAACCCTGCGATTCGTGATATATCATTGATAACACTATCAGGACATGAAACGCTAGCGTTTTCACTGAAATCTCTTGATCCCTTCCCGCTATAACCAGTTGCTTCATCCAGTTTGTCTATATCCGTGGGTTGTAAATAATCAAAAGCATCACCTCGATCAGGTAGTTGTTGTTGTTTTTTTAGGCGAAAAGGATATTTTCTTTGCAGGTTGCTGTCGCTTTCCTTACAATTTTTGCGGTTTTTGTTGTTGTTTTAGTTTTTCATATTGATTAAACACGTGATCCACCATCTTTATATATTCAATGTATGATGTCTATCTGTCTTAATTTGACTCTTTTCAGTTTTGATTTTGTAGAATATATCAGCCCAATGGGTTATATTTCTAACATATTTATGATGTTCTGGTTTCAACATTTTTTGTTCTGTTTTCATAAGTCGCAACAACAAGCGCAGGAATTTCTGCTGGTTTAGTCTCATCAATTGCTGCTAATCCCTCCTCGTTAACTCTCACGCGTAAATCATCTACTGTTCTTTTTGATTCAGGTGTTTTAGATTCCATTTTTTGTACAGCTTGTTTTGTTTGTTCAGTTTCCGCTCCTATTTTTTCAAGTTCACCAATAAGAATTTTTTCCGCATCTCCCCGTATAGCATGCTCTACCCCGAACGTTGCTGTGGTTACTGGTTTAAACAATTCTTCAGATCCTTCAGCAAAATCAGTCTGAAGACTCTGTCTAGCTTGCAGTTTATTTCTTACAGAGTCGCGAATTGGTATAAATCTCTTAATTGCATCTAGTCGTTCACGAGCCAATCGGGTCGTTAATGCTTCATTGACCATTTTTAAAAACCGTTTATTACAATTGTAAAACAATTTTCCCCATCGATTATTAACTAATCGGAACCATCCATTAACGGTCCATCAATTTTGTATTCAGTGTGAAATATTTTTTTTTATTCAGTGTGAAATATTTTTATTTTTTATTCAGTGTGAAATATTTTTTTTTATTCAGTGTGAAATATTTTTATTTTTTATTCAGTGTGAAATTTTTTTTTCACTGTGAAATATTTTTTATTCAGTGTGAAATATTTTTTTTTCTATTGCTGTGAAATATTTTTATTTTGTATTGCTGTGAAATATTTTTATTGTTTTATTGTGTGAAATATTTTTAATTTTTATTGCTGTGAAATATTTTTTTTTGCTGTGAAATATTTTTTATTCAGTGTGAAATATTTTTTATTCAGTGTGTGTGAAATGGTTTTTATCCAGTGTGTGTGAAATAGTTTTTATCCAGTGTGTGTGAAATAGTTTTCACTCGCTATGTGTGTGAAATTATCGATTTTTTATTCGCTGTGAAATAGTTGTTATCCAGTGTGTGTGAAATACTTTTCACTCGCTATGTGTGAAATTATCGATTTTTTATTCAGTGTGTGAAATATTTTTTATTCAGTGTGTGAAATATTTTTTATTCAGTGTGAAATATTTTTATTTTTTATTCAGTGTGAAATATTTTTTATTGCTGTGAAATATTTTTATTTTTTATTCAGTGTGAAATATTTTTTTTTTTTATTCAGTGTGAAATATTTTTTATTCAGTGCCATTTTGCCTGTTTTTCACTGATTTTTTTAGTTTTGGTGGTTTTTTGTGCCATTTTGTATCATTTTTGTGCCACTTTGATGGTTTTCAGTCGGGTCAAACGGTCGATTTTGCATGTGATTTTCCGTAGAGAAAAGCTGTTAGTACTCATTTCTAAAGGTTTTTAGCCATTTTTCGCCTGTTTTCATCGATTTTTAGCCAGTTTTCATCGATTTTTGATAAAAAATCTCGTAGGGTAAAGTAGTCGATTTTGCATGTGATTTTCCGTAGAAAAAAGCTGTTAGGATTCATTGTGTGAAATATTTTTTATTCAGTGTGAAATATTATCACTGATTTTGACATTTTCAATCAAAAAATGTTAAAAAAATGAAAGTCTCTTTAAGGGTCGATTTCAATCAAAAAATTACAAAATCTCTTTGAGGGTCGGTCACGGTCAAAATCGTTCATTTTCTTGAATTAACGCCCGTAGGTTTCTAATTTTAGAATTAACCTCTTTTTACAATTCGTATTCGTTACACAATTCTTTTCGTATTCCCTCTACGATAGTCTATAACGGGACAAACACACTTACTTCACTGGAAAATGCAAGAGAGTCCCGAATAGAATTCTGAATATTTTTGATTAGCGCTTATTTCTTTGGCAGCATATACTTGTTAGTGTTAACCCCGTATTCTATATCCTGAAAATATGACATGATTTGATCAGAATTTAAACCATCTGATAGTTTGATATCCTGACTTTTCAATTTTGAAATTTCATCAATAATGCTATTCATATTTTCAGAATTAATATTCTATAACAATGACATATTTCTAAATGAAAAATATGCCGCATTAGACATTACTGAATTGAATTTTTTGTCCGGTCTTTTTTGAAATCGCAGATCGACAAATTCCCTCTGCAGCCTTTTGTACAGAAGGTTAACAAATATAGAAGTGCCTACCGGCGCTAGCTATCGATTGAAATATTTTTTTCTTCGTTAGTTGCCGTATTAAAAGATTTTACGGGTCTCGCTTTTTTCAAGTATTTTCCAGTCCACCCTCGTTTGGAATTCTCACTCTGTGTAATAGCTTGCAGATTTGATAAAGAATTGTTCCTTGGATTAGAATCCTTGTGATCAATAACAAGACCATCCTCGATCAATCTACAGAAACACTCATACACTATTCAGTGATTGAGATAAGTTTTCTTTTCTTTTCCCTCCCTAACAGAAAACATCAAATACCCCTGATTATTCACAACACCAACTGGTTTCTTCAGTCTACGGTTTCTTACAACACCATCACTGGTTGCTTCATAATTTTTAATCACTGGGTGTGGTCTGAATTCTTGGTTCATTTGTATACATAATACTATTGTTTGTCTAATTCATTGTTTGGTTTAATAATAACATCATTGTCAAATCTTTCAATATAGGAGTTCTTATGATTTTAACCTTGACTCTGATTTTGTCAGAGACGTTGTCAGGGTCATGGACTTTGTCAGGGTCAGAATTTTTGATTGAAAATCCATTTTTGATTCTTTTATCATAATAACGCTTCAACTCCCTGTATCGCTTACCACCACAATTTAGACACAATTGTTATTTTCCCCTGACCCCAACCCCACAACGAATACAGGGTAACGGGCCAAGACTTCCACGTCGAAAACTCTGCATATGATACCCACAGAATTCATTTCTGCATGATTTGTTGCAAGGGGTCACTGATCCAATCATGAGCCATTTGCAATGATTCATTATACATAAATCGTTCATTTAAATGCTTGTTTTAATTATAGTATGGAGGAGTTTGAGAGATTTTCGAAAATTACGCCTTGGAAAAGTGTTAAATTCAATCTCGATAGAGTTTCTGATACACCCAAGAATACAATTTCTGATAGAACCATGATTAGTAAAATCAGAGACTGTTTTAATGAATTCAAGCGTGATTGGGCAGCTCATTGTTGGTCAACATTTCGAATTGATGGTAGTGTTGACGCTACAATGAATGATGAAAAAGCAGACGTGATAATCTCAAATCTTGGGCGAGAAAGGCATTTTTTTCGAATAAAATTCCTTATCCGTGACGACACTGGAAATTGGATCATTAGGGATAAATACAAACCCATTCTCAAGGACAAAAAAAACTGTCACTGTGAATCAAGATTCCAAACCAGGAATTTGGACTGGAATTGACAAACCATACTACGAAAGATCTTATCCTGTAACAGCAGTTATTTACGGGATATATCCGTTAAATGAAAAACCTGATATTGCAAAACTAGCACCCATGAAATATTTGTCATCATTGACACTTAATTGTGTAGCAACACGAATAATGAAACACTTCACAAATGCGTCCCGGGGAAATAAATTGACTGATCTAAGACGAAAATAAAAAAATAACCGAATGGGAATTAACAGTGAAACAGCATAGGGCAACAATTCAGGATATTATCAAATTAGAAACATCATTGAGATTTCCAATATCAGTAACGACAATAACCGGAGAAGTATTAAAAGAATCAAAATATCAATCAAGAAAAGGAACTCCAATACAAATTATTGATCAGAACAAACACGCGTGGTCATCCGCAGTAACAATATTCCCACGGGATAGAACCGTAAAATATCTATCCCAAACCGAAGAGTTTTTTTCCGAGCAGAAATTATTTGATGCTATTTACAATTTGAGTAAAAACGATCCTGTGTCGATGTGGCTATTTCATAGTGCTGCAGACGATGAATGTGGATTCAATCAGTTTGTAAGACCCAACGGAGAATTGTACCGTACTGAAGCGCTTCATAATCAAATGAAAAAACTAGCTAGTGAGTTTTCACCCCAGAGTTCTGGGGGGGGGGGAAGACAACGAACAATTATTAACAAACTGTTTTATACTACCATCAGTTGATCAGTTGTAGCACATTTTGCTAGGAAGAAAAACGCGTGGAAACCAACCCGAAGTGAGTTTTTATCAGATGTCAGATTGTCCTGTCTTGAATACAGCCATGGAGGGTTATGGAATACAAAATATGACACTAAAGCCGCTATTTCCGTTGATATGATTGCGTGTTATCCAGGGAGTTTTCTCGGGTATGGAGAGTGTAGCGAATATTTCAAACGATTTGGACACCACACACACGAAATGACCCGTGTTGCAATTAATGGATCACTACCTGATTTTGATTTAACAGGATTCGCTCGTTTAGTATCATTTGAATTGGCTACAGGACTTATCCGTGTAGTTATCTTTTTATTGGTAAACACATGTTTGAAAAACACTGGATGACAATAGTGCTGTTACGGTATATATTGATTGTGGAATGTTAAAATCGTTAATTGTCAGTGAAGCAATTATAGCCTATCGAGCACAGAAATCAGTCTGGTTACCACAACCCGATCTAGAAAAAATAATTAGCGAACAGCGAAAACTGTTTCCTGATTTTAATGAACAACAAATCATGGATTGGTCCAAACAGTTATTTGAAATCAGAAACAACGAAGCAAAAGATCTTGGACGAAGAATAATTGGTAAATTTACTCAGGGTGGCAAATATGACAATACAAGATATTCTTCACGATTGATTATAGACAATGCTGAATACGATTTTGTAATCGCGGATCTAACGAATAAAGGCCTTTATGTCAATCGTAAAGACGCATTTCTGTCCGATGGAACCAAATTGGGTACAATTGTTACCTACAACGATGGATACAATCCGCAGTATACACCTTTGAGAGCTTCTATGCTCGGTTATGCTTCTATCAATTTATTTTCAATGATAAATAAATTTCCTAACACCGCAGTTAGAGTTTCCATTGATTCATTTTACATAAAAAGCGATATGGCTGAATTCATAAGCAGTAGCAACGAGAATTGGGGATCATGGAGAATTAAGCGAGAAATGATTCATGATTATATTCAATCAGCAGATGTTACGATTGAAAATAATTATTTAGAAAGCAATCAGTGTTCAGAATTTTCTAATGCACCACCGTGTTCTGATCTAATATGCCGGTATAAAACAGTTTATTTAAACGGCTATGGTGGGTCAGGAAAAACAACCCGGGCAATTGAATTATTCTGCGTTTCCAATCCAAACATGATTGTGCTAACACCAACTCACAGACTTGCAAGAGAGATGATACAGCGAGGGGTAAATGCCTGCACTTACCACAGTTTTTTTCGATGGAAAGGAGATAAGTGGACACCTGAGCGTATGGGCGAAAAATTTATTCCTGAAATCATCATTTGGGATGCAATATGCACAGTGTCATTAGATGTATTACAAATATTTCTTGAGTGGTTGTTATTGAAAACTACAAAAGTCGTCATGTGCGGTGATCACGGCCAACCCCCACCATTTGTCGGTGCATCCCCACATGAATGGCTAAAGGGTTTTGTAGACTATTATGAAGAAATTAGTACTGATTATAGATCACTTGATGAACAATTACGAGAATTCAAAGCACTAATTAGATTACAACCGGATAGAATCCAATGTGAAATAGCGCGTGAAATAATTTCAGAAACTCCAATGAATAATTTTTGGGAAACATGGAGACCAAATGATTTGATAATTGCAAGTAGAAAAATAATCAGAGACACACTTCAGATGAAGTTATTTGAAACGGATAAAAAAAAAATTGCAACACTTCCGGTACCCCTTTGTTATAGGCCATCGGATACACGAAAACAATATATCGAAATTGATATTCCAGGCCTGACAAAGTCAGGGACAGAGTAAAGAAAACAAATTCTCGTGCTAAATGATATTGTGCTGGTTGATGTCAATGTCGTCGAAGATGCATTGCGTGGCAATAAATCCCCATGGATGCTAGGTTACGAAGCGACGATACATTCTTCACAGGGATTTACTATATCGGATACAATTGTTTGGATAGTCGATAATCGCATCGAATGGTCAAAGTTAGTTTATCTTGCAGTATCCAGAGTACGAAGAATAAATCAGCTTCGAAGAGTTGTATTTGACAATCCTAATTAAGACCCCGCGGTGGTAATTGAGTATCCTCGGGTATCACTTGTAATTGTTGTCAAGTAAATCCTCGTTGAGGGGCATTTGAATCCAGTCTATGGATTGCTGGTCTAGAAACGATAGATCGTGTTATACTAGATATCTTGTGTGCAGTAACACTCCAAATAGGATCAGTAGCCCTTTTTCTGCCACCTTCAAGCTCTCCTGGTTCGTATAAATACCTAACAGTGATATTACTACCAAGAATTGGTTCTTTGAAATCTTTTTGTGGTTGTACAGGTATATACTTCTTTTTAATAGCGTTGATAGGTTTCAAATTAATTGTTCTAGTAATCTCATTATTCAGTGCGGTAATCACAGCTGGTAATCTTTTAACCCATTCACGGGATCTTTTTTCTTGGATGAATTCTTTTGCGTATTGATATCCAAAAAACCGCTCAGCAAGGGTTTTATTAAATCTTTCTACAATTGCCTGATCACGATGTAGCGCAGTATGCCCCCGTCTGATGGTGACATTATGATGTTTCATTATTGATAACACTGCACCCTGAAATTCCTTGCCAGGATCAACTTGTAACAGATTTGGCCAGTGCAGAGGACCCTTTCAATAAAGCCTTTCAAATGCAGAAGCCACTTTAGGTGATGATTTAATTTTTAACGGTTCTGCTTCTTTGTATCGACTTGCAACATCAACTACAGTTAACGCGTATTTGTAACCACCATCATGTGGCAGAAATAATATATCAGTTTGATGAACTTCATTAGGAACGGTCACATCAAAATGAGAGTAGTGAATTTGTTTAGGCGGTAGTAAATAAATTTGCCATAGTGCCTGTTTGGATAACCAATGAGCCGCAGTGGCCTTTTTAACTTTTGCAGCACTAGCGAGTTTATTGATTGCTGATTTACCCCTCCAGTATCCTCTTGGGGAATAATAAATAAATTCCATGTTGTTATTAATTACCAGTACCTAACATCAATTTACTTTTCATAGCCAATTTTATCAAAAAGGAAGCCAATTTTTCTTTGAAGGATTTATCAGGAATAGCATTTATTGCATGAATTAATTTCACATCTGCTAGATGCCTGTGTTGCAAATTGCTGCTTTTATAAGCAACATCATGAGCATGACACGCCTTATCAATAGCATTTATCGGATACTCGCCGGGTCGGGGCTGATTTTGATCATCAAGTCTGATATCTAATCGTGTTCCGGGGCCACAGTAGCTATATCCTGGAAGGTGCTTTTCTCCGGGATATTTTGCCCATGGGTTTCCAGGGAGTTTTGACATTTTTGCAGCAATGTCACCTCCTCGTTTTTTTTTAAATCCTTGGAAACAAATCTAAATTTCTTTGCACTACATTGTACGCATTTACCAGAAAGCGCTGATAGGTTATTTTTAGTTGTAATCGTCGTCAAGTCATCTGTGCCAGTACGTTTTTTACACTTCACACAATATAGATCCATAATTTATATATAACAGCATGAATATAATTGATTACTCCGCTACCCGACGACGGGAACCTATTAAACACCATGAAATGTTGCCGAATTCAATTAGAATGATTATAATCGGACCATCTGGAAGCGGAAAGACACAACTGCTACTTAATTTAATAACGAGATGGATAAAATGGAACAAATTGTATTTAATAGCCCCGAGTGTAGACGATCAGCGATGCTATGAAGTGCTAAAGGATTTTAACGAGAAAGCAAAAGAATTTCAAATCGATGATGATATCATTGAATTTATAACCGATATAGAGGAAGCACCGAGCATTGATTCCATCGACGGAAGTATTAACAATTTAGTTGTCTATGACGATATCATGTTAGATAATCAAAAGAATCCTGCTAGGATTTTTTCTAGAGGCAGGCACAAAAACACTGACGTGATATATGTCACTCAACGCTACACTCAGATTCCAAAAGTGATTCGCGATAATTGCAATCTGCTGTGTGTGTTTAACGGAGTTGATACTCATACTCTTAGAAATATTCCTCAGACCTGGTGCAGCGGTGATATGAATCATAATCAATTTATAAATTTCTTTAGTCACGCTCAGTCAATACCACACGGATTTGTGACGATAAATTTAGCAGACCCTCGGACGCGATATCGTATCGGACTTGATAAAATATTCGTTTGAAATCAACGTTGTGAGTTTTTACTTATTTCGAAGACCCCTGCAAGATCGTGTTTTCAGACAAAAATCACTAAGGCTCTGTTTGGCAAATGGAGACTTTCTTTTTTTTTTTGGTTAAACATGAAAAATCGTAAGAAGGGTCTATTTGCTGTTTTGACGGTTAAAAGTGATTTTTTGCTTGAAACATGTCCGGCTCACCCTCTCTGGTGCTTGATTTAAAAAAGAAGCTTATTCTGAAACAGATTTACATGTACAAAGAAGCTACCTATAATGAATCAACTGACCTCGTGAGTCTGGAATTTGAGAAGTACACTTATAAAAACCTCAAGACATAGTTTATGAAAACTGAAAAAAGGTTGATCAAAGTTATTTGACGAAAGAGTTTTAGGTCTGAAACAAATAGTATTCATAAACTTGTTGTATGCTCGCATGTTGCGACTTAGTGTTTGAATCTGTAATGCATTCGAAAATATGTTATATTAAACATATGTATGTTAAACATGCATATATTATCATTGTTAATCAATATTATAATGTTGTATATCTTACACAACACATCGGTATGATAGTATATCATCAATGTTTTGAATAATACCAAAAATACATAATATTGGCTCGAGACTGAAATGATTCGTTGGTTGCAAAATTCAACATTATCGTACGCCATATTTTAAAGAACCAGTCATTTTAATAATTCTTAAACACTGATGAATTGACAACCTATCGTTATAATAGTGACAATAATAGTAAGATTAACGGCTTAAATAACAACCACAACTTGACTCTATGTTGTAAGAATTTATAGCCTAAGCATCCTATTACAATATTATAAGTGACTCATTATTGCAATGACTCATGCTTTAAAAAAATAATATTATATACATATATGCATGTACACTGAGTTTGCAAATTGTTGACTTGTTCATTCAAAAAAAAATGTTTTAACAATGATGTTAAAGAATGTATGACAAAACTAAATTTACTACTAGTTTTATTCTCTTCAGATCATTCATGTCATTCAGATTATGTCGAAAATCAACTAAAGATGGGTACTGTTATACAGATAACATTTATTGTAGGAGAAAGATATTACATTTGTGTATTTGACGTTTCCCAGATTATATTTGAGAAGTACCTGTTGTCTTCAGCAGTTTTCGTCGTTTAGTTTTTAATTGGTTCGAGACAGTCATTGATCACTATTAAATCATGGCATGTTTTTCAATACCCTTGCTCATTTTAGTATCCGTTCACGTATTTATTGTATTGGGTTTAAATATGTATATAATTAATTTGTTGAAATTTTACTAATCATTATTAGATGCATTTATTTTAGCATAATTGTGTATTTGTTAAATGAATCTTAAATAGTTACCATCTAAATTTAAGATATCCAATATAACCTCCAGATTGGTCTGATGTATAGGTGTTGCTTTGTTTATTAGTCGCTACACACGGCATGTTTTGCCGTGTCGATTACAATAACTCTAAGAAAATTTAAAACGTAGCACAAATATTAAAGTTCTTTTGGAAGTCGAATAATTCCGTTTCAAGTCAACAGTTATTAACGAATATGACACCGTAAACAACGTGATCTGAGCTTCACATATACTACTAATAACGTGATAAGACATTCAAGTCCATGTGCACACTAATAACATATTGTAGAAGGGTTACAAACATCCATTTAAAACCTATTCTTCCACGATCGAGATTGTATGTCTGGCTCTCGCATTTGTCTCGAGTTTTAAATTTAACTCATGACATTATAGATCTTATATACATCAAAAGTTAAGCGTCATTGTTGAAGTTCGGGATGTGCAACTGGAAGCAACGTAATATGTATTTATTAAACTATGTGTGCCTCTAACTACCGATGAATAAAAAACATCGAGGCAATATTAACCGTGCATGATTTTTAACAGAGAAACAATTGATATGAACAATCTGGAAAACTACCTAAACTGCAAACACGTACACAGAGAGAGAGAGAGAGAGAGAGAGAGAGAGAGAGAGAGAGAGAGAGAGAGAGAGAGAGAGAGAGAGAGAGAGAGAGAGAGAGAGAGAGAGAGAGAGACTGATAATTTAATAGTCTTAGGTCATAATTTGCTGTAGATATATAATGTGCAGCATCATTCAGCTCTTGTCTATGATAACTCGAACGTGGCAAAGATATCAATTTTTGGGGAAATTCGAATCATTTAATTTAATTTAAGGTCTACAGTTTCTAACAAAGAGACAAAGTATAAGTATAGATTGTGCTCTGAACGGCACAGATACAACATGTAATAAGGCATTCAAATTTAAAAGCAAAACAAAACAACTTGTTATACTGCTTGAAACATACATATCAAAAGGTTAATTGCACGTTCGAGATTGTAACTGTTTGTCTATGGAGTTTTTAGAGGCTTACGTGTTACTCATGACATTACATTATTTTCAAAATGAGATATATACGTGTAAATGAAAGATAGTTTGTATAAATTCGACATATGTAACCGGTATGTATGTATGTATGCATGCCAATGCATATTTATATGTATGTATATATGCATATATGTCTGTATGTCTGTGTGTATGTATGTATGTAGGTATGTAGGTATGTATGTATGCATGTATGTATGTATGTATGTAGGTATGTAGGTATGTAGGTATGTATGTATGTATGTATGTATGTATGTATGTATGTATGTATGTATGTATGTATGTATGTATGTACGTATGTATGTATGTAGGTATGTAGGTATGTAGGTATGTATGTAGGTAGGTAGGTAGGTAGGTAGGTAGGTAGGTACGTAGGTAGGTAGGTAGGTCGGTAGGTATGTATGTATGTATGTATGTATGTATGTATGTATGTAATGTATGTATGTATGTATGTATGCATGTATGCATGTATGTATGTATGTATGTATGTATCTAATTGTCTGTCTGTCTCTGTATCTTCTCTATATATCTTTATATCTATCTATACATGCATTATGTATTTCTCTATATGTCCATGCATTTATGTATGTATGTATGTATGTATGTATGTATGTATGTATGTATGTATGTATGTATGTATGTATGTATGTATGTATGTATGTATGTATGTATGTATGTATGTATGTATGTATGTATGCATGCATGCATGCATGCATGCATGCATGCATGCATGCATGTCTGTCTGTCTGTCTGTCTGTCTGAATGTATGTATGTATGTATGTATGTATGTATGTATGTATGTATGTATGTATGTATGTATGTATGCATGGTTTGCACAAATTGGAATTCAACAAACTATGCGTGGGAGAAAGTCTGTATGATTTTAATGTTAAGTAATGAATAGTCGAGAATTATTTAACTGTGTAAAATTCGTAACAACAATAAATGCATATAAACCAAATGGAAAACGAACTAGACTGTTAGCACAGAAAGTTTAGGAAAGGTATTTCCTGCATATGTGAGAGAGATCACACATATGGATTCCTATTACGAATGCAACACTCAATGCGATTATTGTACTGGAGTCAACTGCATTGGGTCTGTTGTCCTGTAAGACTTTAAACTCAGGATGAAAATATTATAAAGCTGAGAATATGTATTTTTAGGATGCCTACGTGACGATTATCATTTTGAACAAAACTTTAGATATTTGAGGCAGCCCTGGGTTAATGTTTTCGTTAAAGAGGTTCAAATTAGTGAAAAAGTCGACATTACATAGTTGTTAAATGTGTCAGTGCATTTTTCATTTTAATAGCAAGTATTTAAATGTATTTTATTTAATGCATGGATGGACAAGGCTTTATCCATGTCTATTACTAAAAAGAGCTATTGGTGCTATAATTGGTCTTTTGATAACTTTTTTTTCATAACATTCTCAAGATATATTAGTTAAACCAACTTTACCTTGTCACAGAATTACGGTCATATAGCAAAATAGTATGTCATATCAGTACAAATACTAAATTTATATGCCGCTTCTTAGTGTTCTTATATGAATGTTTAAATACAAAAAAAGGTTAAACAGTTGAAAACACGAGTTTTGATATTTTCGTGCAGAGATTGTTTTTCCAATGGTATAATATAGGAATCTAATTATTTTTCTTAATGACCCCATGACAAACGTGAAATGGCGGGTCTAATTCAAGCTATTAACCACGTTTCTCATACAAAAAGGAATAGATTTATATAGCTAATGATCTCGATGTTTCTATGCTGTAATTTGGGAGTTTCGGCTATAGGCTACATTCTGGTTATACAGTATCGAAAAAAAAAACTTCGGGGTCGAAAGCATGTATGTTACAAATTGGATTATATTCATATATAAAGACATCAGGCATATTATTCTGAACACAACTATCATACCGCCAGTATATCGGGTTGCACATAGAACGATGAAGAGCATCCCCACTATCTGAAGATTACGCGAATGACTTTTCAAGTAATGCATCAAATACATTTCAAATCAGGTCGAGTCTTTTCAAGACTAATGAAGACGTTCATATTTAATCTTTGATTTCAAGTTGACAACAACCGTGTCTTTGCAACAGTAGTAAAACAAGACAACATCATGATAATTGTGGTTCTCTAGACTTGAAGAGCCAATGACTCCATTGATTCATAGATCATTGATCAAAAGATGAAGTAAAGCATTGATTTTTGTAACATTAATTACATTCACAATTTGTTCCAGTTTTGGTATTTAAATGGAGACAATTATAATTTTTAAGAAGAAGAAGAGGAACAGCAGCTACAACAAAACAAGAAGACGCAGCAGGTGGAAAAGTAGCAACCGCAGAAGAAGAAGAAGAAGAAGAAGAAGAAGAAGAAGAAGAAGAAGAAGAAGAAGAAGAAAAAGAAGAAGCAAAAGAAGAAGAAGAAAAAGACGAAGAAAAAGTATAAGAGGAAAAAGAAAAACAAGAAGAAGAAGAAGAAGAAGAAGAAGAAGAAGAAGAAGAAGAAGACGAAGAAGAAGAAGAAGAAGAAGAAGAAGTGAAAGAAAAATAAGAAGAGGAAGCAGAATGAAACGAATACTACTTCTACTACTACTACTACTACTACTACTACTACTACTACTAATAATAATAATAATAATAATAATAAAAATAATAAGACGAAGAAAGAAGACGGGCAAAATCAAACCAAAAAACGAAGCAGACGTCACGTGTTTTTATTGACTCCAGACATCTACTGCGTTTATTTATACAAATCTATATATGTATCAATTCCTTTCCTTTATATGTAGTCCAGGGCAGCTCAAAATATATTAAAAACGTATTTAAAAATAATATTAAGTTTATGTGTATTGTGCTTCATTGGTTTAAGTAAACATCAACATTTTTATTTAGTTTTCCATTTCAAACTGTAGTGCTTTTTTAATTACACACACACACACACACACACACACACACACACACACACACACACACATATATATATATATATATATATATATATATATATATATATATATATATATATATATATATATGGGTAAAATTGAAACAAAACGATTACAAACTGTTATGGCCTACGTTTTGTTAAATCCACCTTTGATCACACCGGTCAAAGTCAACTGAAACGTACATGCCGGTCAGGGTAATGGTAAAACATAAAACTAATTTACCTAAACTGACTGAGAGAATTTGTAAGCGATATATCAGGAATCTTTACAGCTCCTTGTTCCTACCGATTTGATTGATTATTTTGTATTATTCTACGTTTGAACTACTAGAAAAACGACGATTCATCTTGTCGTTGCTATGTTTAGGTTACGGATAATTTTTTTGTTAATTTAAGAACCGCTGTAACGATCAGTCCGCCTATATTTCCCAATACGATTGAAGGTTCATGATAGATACATAGGAGTTTGAGCTGTTTGGATTTCTAGGTAGATGTGCAGACAAAAGCTGAATCAATTTGGCACTATATCGCACCAGATAACCAAAACTATTTACATAGTAGCGTGGTTAAAATAAATTAGTTCCTATTTTTGCTTCTTATATCATAATTCATCGTCATGTGTCATTGACACATACAGTGAAATCATTGGCTTGAAGAACCACTGGCTCCAATGATTCCTAGATCATTGATCAAAAGATGAAGTAAAGGAAAGCATTGATTTCGCAACATTAATTACATTCACATTTTGTCCTAGTAATGGAGATCTTTGCAATATTTAAGAAGATTAAGAAGAAGAACAGAAACTACAAAACAAGAAGGTGCAGCAGCTGGAATAGCAGCAGCCGCAGAAGAAGAAGAAGAAGAAGAAGAAGAAGAAGAAGAAGAAGAAGAAGAAGAAGAAGAAGATAAAGAAGAAAGTGAAGAAGAAGAACAAGAAGAATGAGAGGAAAAAGAAAAAGCAGAAGAAGAATAATAAGATGAAGAAGAAGAAGAAGAAGAAGAGGAAAAAGAAGCAGACGAAGAAGAAGAAGATGATGATGAAGAAAAAGAAAAATAATAAGAGGAAGAAGAATGAAATGAACACTAATACTAATAATGCAACTACTACTACTACTACTACTACTAATACTATTACTACTACTACTACTACAAATTAGTTTCCCTCATGATTAGTCCAGGGCAGCTCAAAATATATTAATAACTTATTTGAAAATAATATTAAGTTTGTGTGTTTTGTGCTTCATCGGTTTAGGTAAACATCAACATTTTTATTTATTTTTCCATTTAAATCTGTAGTGCCTTTCTAACTACACATATATATAGGTATAAAATTGAGACAAAGCGATTACAAACTGTTATGGCATACGTTTTGCTAAATCCACCTTGGATCACACCGGACAAAATCATCTGAAACGTATTTGCCGGTCAGGATAATGGTAAAACATTAAACTAATTTACCTAAACTGACTGAGAGAATTTGTAAATGATATATCGGAATCTTTACAGCTCCTTGTTCCTACCGCTTTGATTAATTATTTTGTATTATTATATGTTTGAACTACTAGAAAAACGACGATTCATCTTGTCGTTGCTATGTTTAGGTTATAGAGGATTATTTTTTAATTTGAGAACCCCTGTAACTATCAGTACACCTATTTTTCCTGACACGATTGCAGGTTCATGATAGATATATAGGAGGTTGAGCTGTTTGGATTCCCAGGTAGATGTGCAGTCAAAAGCTGAATCAATTTGGCACTATATCGCACCAGATAACCAAAACTATTTACATAGTAGCGTGTTTAAAATAAAATAGTTCACATTTGTGCGTCTTATATCATAATTAATCGTCATGTTTCATTGACACATACAGTGAAATCATTGAGTGAAACACCAAAGATAAATTATATGAAACAACTGAAATGATATCGTACATGTGAGAAACGTAATCTGCACTTATCATTTGATGTAAAAAATGTCAAGTTTACAAACATGTTTTTCAATATCGTTGCTAATTTTAGCATCCTTTCACGTATTTATTGTATTGGGTTTAAATATATAATTGATTTGTTGAAATTTTACGAAGCATTATAGACACATTTATTTTAGCATTATCGTGCATTTGTTCAATGCATCTTAAATAATTACCATATACATTTAAGATATCCAATATAACCTCCAGATTGGTCTGATTTATAGTTGTTGCTTTGTTTATTAGTCGCTACACACGGCTTGTTTTGCCGTGTCGATGACAATAACTCGAAAACGATTTACAACGTAGCACAAATATTAAAGTTCTTTTGGAAGTCGAATAATTCCGTTTCAAGTCAACAGTTACTAACGAATATGACACAGTAAACAAAGTGATCTGAGCGTCACATATCCTACTAATAACCTGATAAGACATTGCAGTCCATTTGCACACTAATAACATATTGTAGAAGGGGTACAAACGTCCATTTAAAACCTATTGTTTCACGATTGTATGTCTGGCCATCGGATTTTTCTGGAGTTTTAAATTTAACTCATGACATTATAGATCTTATATACATCAAAAGTTAAGCATCATTGTTGAAGTTAAAGATATGCAACTGGAATCAACGTAATATGCATTTATTAAACTATGTGTGCTTCTAACTACCGATGAATCGAACACTGAGGCAATTTTGATCGTGCATGATTTGTAACAGAGAAACAATTGATATGAACAATCTGGAAAACAATCTAAACTGCAAACACGTACACACACATACACACACACACACACACACACACACACACACACACACACACACACGTAAAGAAAGAGAGATAAAGAGAGAGAAAGAGAGAAAGACAGACAGAGAGAAAGACACTGGTAATTTAATAGTGTTATGTCAAAATATGCTGTAGATATATAATGTGCAGAATCATTCAGCTCTTGTCGATGATAACTCGAACGTGGCAAAGATTATAATTTTTTGAGAAATTCGAATAATTTAATTTAATTTAAGGTCTTCAGTTTCTAAAAAAGAGACAAAGTATATGTATAGATTGTGCTCTGAACGGCAAATATAAAACTTGTAAAAAGGCATTCAAATTAAAAAGCACAACAAAACATCTTGTCATACTGCTTGGAACATACATATAAAAAGGTTAATTGCACTTTCTAGATTGTACCTCTTTTGTCTATGGAGTTTCTAGCGCCTTGCGTGTTACTCATGACATCACATTATTTTCAAAATGCGATATATACATGTAAATGAAAGAAAGTTTGTACAAATTCGACATATGTAACTGGTAAGTACATATTCATGTATGTATGTATGTATGTATGTATGTATGTATGTATGTATGTATGTATGTATGTATGTATGTATGTATGTATGTAGGTATGTATGTATGTAGGTATGTATGTATGTAGGTATGTATGTATGTATGTAGGTAGGTAGGTAGGTAGGTATGTATGTATGTATGTACGTACGTACGTACGCACGCACGCACGCACGCACGCACGCACGCACGCACGCATGCATGCATGCATGTATGTATGTATGTATGTATGTATGTATGTATGTATGTATGTATGTATGATGTATGCATGCATGCATGCATGAATGTAAGTATGTATGTATGTATGTATGTATGTATGTATGTATGTATGTATGTATGTATGTATGTATGTATGTATGTATGTATGTATGTATGTTTGGATGTATATATGAATGTATGTAATCCATCTAATGTGAATACATCATGGAGAGTACATCATGGAGCGTTATGGCGGTGCTTAGCAAGAAAGAGGGCCATAATAAATCAGGTGACATGAAACGTAATATTGACAACAATGACAGCAACAAAATCACCAGTATGTAAGAAAGGTTATACATTTTTATATATATTTATTCAGATTCTTGTCTTACATGCGAAATGTCTTCATGGAAAGTATATTTGCACAGAAATGTATTAATGACAAATTAAAGTTAAATTATGGAGATTCTTTAGATGTTTTCGAAATTATAAATTATTACCCGAGACAATTAGTTAGATTTTGTCAGCGACATCCACATTGTTCCACTATCATCTCGTTCCAATGTTCGTTAATAGCATTCGAATTATCAACATATATCACTTGTAATGAGGAGAGTTCTGTTGGAACACAGCATGGTTTGGGGATCTTAGAATCACCTGCGCTCATCATGCTCTGAATCTGTGCATGGATAGTAGAATTAAAATTCGCTAGCTGATACGGACATTCCCCATCACAATAGTATGCATTGTATCCAGGTGGGGCGATAATGAATGACTGAAATATATAAATAGACGTGCATGAACAGATGTCACCAGTTTTGTATATTAGGAAATATATAGATGATGTGGACATTTGACAATCTGGACATAGAGTACAAAGCTAATATACGTATCAATTTACCACGTATCACCATGTTAAACCAGCATGCAGCAAGATGTATTTCCTCGCACGCGCATGTGAAATGAGCAAATATACGGTACTGGGTACGAGATTTGGCACATCAAGGACATGTTTGATTGTTTACTGTAACGTCATATTATACATGATTTGAAGCAGGTCGATATAAAACAATACCGCATTATCATTTAAAGACACATGGATTCCCAACACTATTATCTGCCGCAATGAAGCATATTCTTTTTTCAAGATGCCTTTGCAATGTATCTATGAATATAGCTGAAACATGTAAATAAATATTCAACTTGTAAATATGTAAATTAAACAATATATGATCAATATATAAATCGCCAGCAATTAAATGAAATATTCATTAAATCAAAGCAATGGAAACACTTACATCCCATTTTATACTCGCGAAACTCACATTCATCTGATGTCTTTGGCATTCCGACTTCTGGCCATCAGAATGTCTACCTGGAAATGTAAAATACATTGAAACGTGTTATTCGTCAAAATACTAATTACAAAACAGAAAGCGAAACACGAAATAACAAATATAAACTAAACGTGTTTTCTCGTTTACATTACACGAACGTCTGATTTCCCCAAATTGTTATTACATGTACGCAGACCAATAACTAATATTTCATTTGTTTATCCTGTCATAATTTTGTAGTACTATCTATATTATTTCTTTCGAAGTACTTTACAGTAATGGATATTCAGCGATCGGCATATAAACGACAAAAAATACTAAGAATTCTAAATATTTAAATTAATACTTGCTAGGGGTGGCACTGTATAGAAGGAACGACATCTCCTATATCTTTTGTTAATGTATTTATATACTTATGTATTATAGAACTGCACCTATTTTTTAACATTTCTCTGTTAAAATGTGATATAAATTTTCATTTGGAGATTGTGTTACAGAAAACATCCTATCTCATCTCACTTGCGACGCTAAGAATGAACGTTCTTTATTGACTATTGCTAACAGAGTTTCAAGTTCACCACCATTTGTGACTTTCACTAGGATTTTTTTCAGGTGGTTCTGAATGAAGCTTTAATCCCAGTTCACGTTTTTACGATCCATATGTTCGAAAATCTATCTGCGTAAAATCGTTAGCAATAGTTTATTGAGTGTTTACCATCCCTTTTGAAGACAAAAAGAACATATCATTAATTTCTTCATCAAACTTAACAGAAAACGCCTTGATTCTAAAGGTGGCAGATTATAGCAATGGTTATGCTTCTAAAGGTGCTCCAAAATAGCTTCCGTGAAAATTGTATAATACACCACATATAGAACGGATGGATCATTTTAAACTGGCAGATGTTAATTTCGGAGATTCTCTAGATTCTTTAAATACTTCTTACAGTGAAAGATCAATTTGTTTATTAAAGCTTTTCTACGTTACTGTCAAGTACGATTGTGATACTGCTACTTTGCCCAGGCCCTGTGGGTGTATTACATTGAGTTAAGACTGAATCCAACCAGATGAAACAGTTATGGAATTATTTTGAGCCGAGATAATCACAGTTATTAATATATCATAACAAAGAAAGGAAAAACGCATCAGCAAGGAAAAACGAATCTAACGTTTTCGTTCTGAAGCTGCATCCCTCATGAACTTTTCTCTTGACATCTGAAACATAGCCCTAATGGATTGTTCTTTACTTTCAGGGCCATCATATCCCGCGTGTTCGGATTTGCCGGTTATAGTCTCTTGACCTGTAATATATAAAATATCAGATACAAGTAAATAATTTAATTTTTTAGTCAATTGTCGTGTAAAACAGATATAAATACTTCCAAGAGACTAATGCAGATCATTCATGAGGATGGGGAGATGTTCGATGAGGTATGAAAGGTTTAATTATAGCTGTTTAAGTTAAGAAAAAGTCAACCTTTCACAGATGCTATTAGTTGCAACCATGCACAACAAACGTCTTTCTTATATCAGCCATCGCCTATCGCCATGCAATTGGTTACACCAGACGTACTAAACGGGCATTAACAGTTTTCTTTTTATAAATAAGGTGCAAGGAGTTGGATGATATTGATTGAACAAATTCTTAGGCCAGCCGACTTACCAAGGGATACATCGTTGGTGTCATACTGAGGGATCCAAGCTTTAGACCAGATGAATGTCCATGCGGTATGTCATTATAGCATAGTGATTGATCCTTGGAGTCTCGACTTTTTGAATAACATAGAAGAAATTTAGCAGACGATAACGATACCGATTGTTTAACTAGCAGAATTAATCTTTCACCCATCCATGCAGCGGCGGTGATTCAATAAATTTATAGATAAAGACTCAAAAGGTATAGGTAAGGACGCGCATGGGAAGATTTGCTGATATCATAAATTCCCTTCGCAATGTCGTTGTGTACAATATATTCAGTTTGGGGCTATTTCAGAGTCCATTCAGCAATTAAACACGCAGAGGAGAATATTTGAATTCATACATTACTTGAATAGATGTTTATGCATGAAAATGTGCAGATAGGTAAATGTTTTGTCAAAAAATAACAGTACAAATTGTACAATCCAACAGCGACGCTACAAAATGCATATTTGTTATGAAAATGTTGTCTAAAGTTCTGAAATAATTGTTTGGTTTACAAATCTTATACTCACCAGGAATTAATATTTTGGGCAATCGACCTTGGTCTAGTCCTAGATGGATCAATATTTCTTGCTGAGGATCTCCTGTTGTCATATCTGGCTGATGCATTTCATCGTATATATGTTCCAGTCCATTGTCAATTGTTTTAACTATCAATTCACAGGAAAACCCTTTGAACAAGTTCGATATTAACATAAGGCTAAAAATAATTGTCCACGCTAGAGATCCGACCTTATCCATCGTAATCTACTTACTAGCACCTGATTGGAATTAAGATAAACTATTTAACATAAATGAATATTATTAACTGCGTTAGTTTTTTTTTAAACACTGACCAGGTTTCTAACTGCCCGAGAATGAAGAAACGTCAGCTTTTATTGCTGTTTTAAAGCGTATCACAAGGGAATGACCAGTAAATGATGAGTGGTGTCGGAGATTGACGTTCCGTTCGAATTAGACCATTGACCACCGGTTATGTTTGTTAGGTACTATATTCGGTATGGTTAGTACATGATTTGATATATGTCCAAATAGAGAAGTGTGGAAGTAGCGTTTGTGAACCATACCTTACAATTAGCCCTTGACACAATGTGACACACCAACATCCCGTTGAAAATTACATAGGTGCATAGGGTTATTCATCATGAAACACTAATTATACTCCCTTGTCTAAATACATTAATAAGGCTTCACGAAGTCTCGTGGTGCAAGGTCGATTTTAATCAGTTTATGTACTTTGTTGGTAACACTAGACCCTCGGCACGTATTCACTTCTGTTCTTGTGTCAGTGAATAATAATGGCAGAGAGTGACGAATAAGATAGACTTTGTTTGTTTAGTTTGTTTAGGATTTCTAACGTAGCTTTAACAATTTATCAGTCATATCGCTACGATGTCTGCAGTGAGGCAGTTTATAGTGATGTCTACCACTGGGGCATCATGCCGCAGACATGTAGCATGATGTCCCGCCCAGTCACATTATCCTGACACCAGGCCGACCAGTCCTAACACTAACCTCTTAATGCTGAACGTCAAGCGAGGCAGCTGTTAGTACCATTTGTGTAAGTCTTTGGTATGACTCGGCCGGGGATCGAACCCACGACCTCCCGCTTCCGCGGCGGACGCTCTAACCACTAGGCCACTGGAGCGGTGCATCAACAGATTGGCACGCCAAATGTCATTTGGATAATACCAGCCCTTTCCTTATACACGTTTCATAAAAAAACAATACTTTTACATTCGTCTTCAAGAATAGACAAACCGATATGATTATTTCTACATATAATAATAATAATAATAATAATAATAATAATAATAATAATAATAATAATAATAATAATAATAAATCATAAATGATTTGGAAACTATTTTAGAAACTGATAGAGAAAAGGCACATTTAGTTCCTTGACATTTTGTATTCAAATATTTTCTGCGTACATACGATGTTTATTTTTGCATTTCAATTATATAACTATATTTCTAAAACGGAATGCTACTCATATAAACTCAAAAATACGTTTCTTTAATACTGCTTTGTTTTCAATATAATATGCTTTCAACAGAGAAAGTTATGCCAATTGAATGACTGAAATATTCATACTTTTGAGATAATTTTATAATTAAAGCGTATTTACGAAAAGTTACGTTATACAATTTCAATCACATAATATACCGTGTTATCGATATTAGGGTTTTTAACTTTAAAACGAAAAAGAAAAGAAGTGCACGTTTAAAGAATCACATTAGTTGGATATTACTTTCGTCACTAACATATCCTAAACATATTGGATACAGTTATCCCGATGTAATGACTTGATTCATACATAGCCCGATTAATACAACTGAGATCGTAGTATAAGAAAGCTATGTTTATATAGACATATGACGAGACAAAAACATTCGCTGAAATAGGAACTCAAATTGCGGAGGAATTGGTGTTTTACTATCTATTTAGCACGTTCTATTACATAATAAATGTCTGAATGGTATAAAATATAAAAAGATCTTTATTCATCAGGAAAAGTCAGGAAGAACGATAGCGATAACATGATCATTTGAAATAGGTTTTATTATTTATTTGTACAGTAAAGAAAGGTTTCCTAAGGATGCAGCCGCCCTTGCCTACCGTATTTACTATGTAAATTATATGTGTCTATCATAGTGTAGTACTCAAACCTAATACGTCTCTCACATATAAGGATGTAAAGTTGTGCACAAACAAGATATACATATATATGCTTTATCTAAATATTAAAATAAAGCAGAGAGGGTTCAACTACTTACAGTAAACGAGGAGAGAGAAGGAGAAAGATAAAAAGAGAGCGAGAGTTGGAGAGAGAGAGAGAGAGAGAGAGAGAGAGAGAGAGAGAGAGAGAGAGAGAGAGAGAGAGAGAGGAGGGGGGAGGGGGGAGATCACATAATATTTTCCATCATGAATGTAGCACTCAATACCGATGATTGATTTTGGATGCAACTGAATAGGGTAGGTGGGACTGTAAACTGTTAAACTAATGTCAGGTTGAATAGTTAGAAATGCTGATAATGACTACGTGTTTATTACCATGTTACATTCGTTTCATACAGTGGATGCAGCCCTAGGCTAGCGTTTCGTTCAAAGAGGTGGCTATGAGAATAAACCTCAAATTTACCTGGTTGAAAGACAGGGAAATATTGCTTCATTTAACACAAGCAACCCAATTATATACTTCATCAAAAGCATTACGTTCATTTCTTCAAGTAAATAGTTTCAGTAAATCACCATCTGACAAACAAGTCTGTGTTTAACATACAACATCATAAAAACATGCTCTATGGCAAATAAAGTAAGCATGCTGTCACGTCAGATATAATTGTACTTGTATAATGGTAATTAATATTTCAATACTGCTTTATCTACATCCTTCGATACAATCTAGCTGTTTCTCGAATGTCCTAATCTCGATATCGAGTAAATAATTATAATCTTGCAGCCCACTGAAATTGCTCAAATAGTAACAGCGTTGCCTAGCAAGTGCGGTTTGTGTAGATATCGATAAGCGTAGAACCCCACTAGACATGATAAATTGAGAAAACGTTCCCAATAAATCGCCTTTCCTTCTGAAACGGCGATATGAATGCAAGCAAGACTAATGCTTTTTTTTAATTTGCTATGTGGTATAATCTTGAACACCAAAAGATGTAACCTAGAATGCCTGCATGCGATATACAAGACATGTAGTATTTCACATTTCTTAGTTTATCCAGTATCTATTTTATCTCCTAGAGCTTGCAAGAATTAGAATCCTTTGCGGATACTGTTCTTCGTTCAGAGATTTACTGCTGGCAAATATATGTATTGAGTGTCTGTATTGCGGTGACAAAAATAAAGTGAAACCAAGCCTTGAACGCATTTCTCCTTTTCCATTCACTTGAATTATCATCCGATTTGAGGGGTCAAATGGTTAATTTAAGATATGATACTATGACATGTTAAATTTTGTATGAAATGTTTGAAGACATTAGCTGTTTCACAATGTATGTTGAAATATCTGTAATTTCTGCCCAGGCAAATGAAGAATCACCGGTACCAAAATGATTGAAACATTATCATAAATAGATAAAATAAATATAAATAAGTCGATATAATAAAGTTAATAGTATATTGCAAATAATTCATTTTCGAATAGGTTTGATAATATATGGAAATATGCAGTACTGTTGAGGCCATAATTTGTATAACATATGTACAGTGTTGTTCTATAATACTTAGGTACTAAAAATGATCGTCTTTAAATGGTTAAAGAACATATTTTAAAGCATACATGTATATGATCGGCTTTGGCATAATATAGTATGATGGTGAAGTTTTTTTAATAGTGTGCATGACAAAATCAGTAACACACACTTATGTTCGAATCTGTTGAAGCCAAAAATAGGTAATAATATCTAAAACATACGCCCTAATGTGAACACTCATTAAACAAAACACCTTCTAATGAACATTCTACTAAATAAAAACTAGTAAAAAATGAAACGGTTATTGTTGCTATGACTGATACAAAATCAGTCCGAATGCGATCTTGTCTTTTGATTTTGCGTTAAAAAATAGTTATCATAAGTTTAAGCCTTCTTTAATAATCAGATTATTTATAAACAGGCTTAGCAAAAACATCATCTTCATCTTTCTCCGGTAGTTATATTTAACTAATGGGTGACTCATAATATATGAGAATGCATTGTTCCTTAATTCACTTAACAGTAAGCTGGTTGTAAGTCTAAAATCACATTTTATTTTCGTAATTTCTTGTTTAGATCAACATTAGGTAGGCAGGAAACTTCCACAAATGTTCGGGTTCCCTGCAATTAACGTTTTGAAAATATGCCTGCTTTTATTTTAGCTTGACCAAACGCTCAGAAGATAAACTTATATTAAATTGCGGACAATAATATACGTTTCCCTTCCCAAAATGCGAGCTATTGGCATACTATTTATACTCCATTTGAAATATATAGTTCAAGTACTAAGCTACACCAATTTTGGAGTAACATTTAAACAAGAAAATGACAATCTGGTTTGGCACACATTATGTTACATGCACCGTAAATCACACAGGACGAAAACGTCTGATACGAACATACCGGTTAGGTTATTGATACAAATTAAAACCAATTATTCGTAACTGGCTTTTAGAGAATACGTATGTTATCTATCGGGCTCCTTTTGATCTCCATGTGCCTATCGAATGGATAAATTCTTTTTTGTATTAATATATGTTTGAATGACTTGAAAACCGACGATTGATCTAATGATTCCTATGTTTACAATATGGAGGGTTATTCATTAATTTGGGAACCGCTCTAAAGAAGAAAAACTAAATATTTTCCCATATGAATAAGGGTTGACGATAGAAACGAGGTTGAGCTATTTGGGTTAAGATGTTGATGTGCAGTCTTTATCAAAAGCATACATACATTTTGCAAGGTAACGCACCAGATAATTTGGAATAATTACCTAGGTTCATAGCTAAAATAAAATATTCCACATTTGTGCTTCTGAAATAATTGCTCAACGTCTGGTGTTATTGACACATACAGTGAAATCAATGATTGAACCAGTTTTTCTTTTTTCACAAACTTCATTGTTCAGAACGGTTCATATTGCGAATAATGATACATTCTGTGTCATTATGATCGACAAGATTAATATATTCAAAACTGTCATAACAAGACCTGAGCTTGAGATGTGTACATAAGCTAATACCGCCGGCCAGTATATATTTGAACAAAGGTTAATCCAACATTAGTGTGTGCAGATGAGTCCAGCTGCTACTGATAGCACTTCAAAAACATCGTGATTTTTTTTACCATGATTAAAGACTGTAAGTCTTGTTTACAGCAAAAGTCGCTGTTGGGAGCGTTATTGGACTAATGGGTAATTAAGATTAATTGAGCCTTGTGTTAATAATCTAAAATAGCAAGATGGCCCGGACAAAATCATGTTGGCGAAACGTTAGGGGCTTCAATGGTAATGGCATTACTTCCCCCTTTATGGTAAGAGGAAAAAAGCGTTAGGCTGCCATGCTGAGAAACTTATGGCTCATTTAAAGTTTATGAATTTACACCACTGTAGTGATTCAATGAGCAGCGCCAACATGTACTGAACAACAACCACGACACTTGACTTAAAATGGTATATCACTTAACGTCTGTGTAACGATGCAGAAATCATATATAAAAATACTTATATCCTCTAAATGTTAGGATGTGAAGAGAGAAATGGGTATTGTGTCATCACATTTAGAAGCACTATTATATATATTCACGCAAGACAACTTGGAAAAAGAGGGTTTGCGGGTCAAAGTTAAGTAGCTGAAGACTAAACGTAAACAAAACGTACAAACATACACACGACAATCGTAATATCGCTCAAACATGTGTTTAAATGGGAATTCAAGGCAACGTTGACATTGACAATCCACACTATGTTTCAAACAACATTGGATCATGTGTTTTTTGGCCTTTTTCTCTCAGTGGTACAATGTATATCCTTTGAAGTTACAGAGCGATAACATGGTCCTCATCAATGTGCACGGCGTTGAATTCTATGTGTCTCGGTAAGAACTTATAAAAAATGCATTAATGTGTTAAATTTCTGAGCACTTTTGGTACGATTATGAGCAGTGAATAACGGCCAGCGACAGTTGCACAAGGTGTTATCTGTTGTTGTACAGTGTAAATGTATTTCGTTTCTTGATTTTGGAGTTTTTTTCCATTACAGTGAAAGCATATCCTACATAGTAATGCATCAACAGTGGAAATACGAAAGGAGAAATAACGTCAACGATTTTCATTCTCAAAGACTATTTCTTTGTCTGAAATATAAGTCATCTTCTATGTATTAGTGCTAGCTCACACAGGAATCGTTTTCGAAGTTGCCGGTCTAGACCGGAATAATGAAGCTTATATAATTTGTCGTAATTGCGTAAACGTTCATTAGCTTTATCACGTCTTATGCGAAATGTTACATACAATGACCTAAGATAGTAACCAATAGGTACATGGAGATTCGCGTTAGCCGTCAGACGTCTGACTAAAAGTGCTTTTAAAGTACCAGTTCAAAATCAATCAATAACCGTGCAGCTTTTTTCAATTTCGTAACTGTACTTACTGTGAATTATTGCTTGAACTTTCTGAGTATATGGAATAAGGTGATATATCCTTACAGTGACGATTTCAAACAAACCCATTCAGACATATTAAAAATGCACGGAGTAGAGAAAAATTGTATATTTGTATATAAATTAAGTAAAAGAACACTACCATGATGATGGAGAGCATTGCAACATTCCGAATTATATTTACATGGAAATAATTTGTATGTGAAAATTCTGTGATATATTCATGACTTGTCATATTAAGCAATTCATACATAATCCTGCTACTGAATGTCGCACTTAATGCTGACGACAACTATGTTTTTGATTATATTTTTGTCAGCTACGAAGGGTAGTGGATATTATATTATGCAGTCTAGAATGGTAGTGGATATTGTATTTCTTGTACTGATGATCCTTTTTCTTCCAACGATCCGATATTTGCATCGTACAATAACTGCAATATGCGATGTCCACCGTACTATGGATTGATTTAAACAAAATTCTTTCTCTTTGGGGTTTCTTTTAAGCTGGAGATTCATTTAAATAGAATTGCAGTTGTCCACTCTTCGTTATACCTCGTGCGTTGCCTTTGCTTATAATAACTGTAAGCTCCTGTTATTTAATTATATTTAATAATCCAGCACTGACCTCTACAAGGTCTTCAAAGTCAAAAACACGCTAAAACCTATTACATTACAATAAACGGTACATACTGCATACATCGGAAAGGTATTCAATCCGGAACTTAGAGCATCTTGAAAGTCTCGCAACCATCAGAACTGTGATACAAACGGCAATAACATTGTGTTCTTTTAAAAACGATTGCTTCCAAGATGGATACCAATTCGTAGTACCCATTTGTGGTATAACTATTAAGAAAAAAGTATGGTTTTATTTAATTAATTTAAACCTATGTAGAAAAGTGGCGAGAAATTACATAAATTTTCACAATATCAAGGTAAGGTTCATATGTATTTTTCTGCCATTAACGTTCACCGGATTAATGTGTGTTGTCATATTCCACAAAGGGAATGACAAGCGTAGTATACAGTTATATATGGTTTTCCTGCGAAGTTAGTAGCTTAGATTCTGATACTACGCTAATGAAGAAATAACAATTTGATCTTGTTGAATGTAATAATTAAAGATTTATATGGGGATCCACAAAAGATATGATTTTGTTTAAAAAACAAGTTCAATAATATTTGTTTTTCTTTTTCATGAAATAAAATGTGTTAGTAATAAATGACGATGCAATAAGGTCATTTTGTTAATAGTATATTAAACATAAATTTAAATGTATAGCAGTGAATGAGGATTTAATGTTCTACTGGAGCTGTATACTAGAACATACCACTGTGCACAATGGAATTTGCAAAGTTATTACGAATATATCTCGATATTTAACTCATATATAAAGTCTACGTAAACGTAGTTAGAGAACGTCGCTCGAGAGGTCTAAGGGAATTTAACATTATAATACATGCCATAGGAATGTAGTAGGGACGGTAATTGGTAGCACTAAAATATAAGTTCTTGACTGTCAATGGCACACACAATATCCAGCAAGCCATATATATATATATATATATATATATATATATATATATATATATATATATATATATATATATATATATATATATACATATATATATATATATATATATATACATATATATATATATATATATATATATATATATATATATATATATATATATATATATATATATATATATATATATATATATATATATATATATAATGCATTTATTTCAAGTGCAATCAATTCTGCATGAGACATATCAAACAAGGTTACGGTTTTAATTTTTATATGGACAAACCCAGATTCTCCATTTCATTCAAGAGAGATAACTCTTCCGGAACAAAGCAAATGTAAGTTTGTCCAGTTACGACATATGTAGGTTAATAAGTTCACTAGCTTTTAAGCCTTTAGGGAAACTAAAACTCTTACATAATGCTTTAACGACGACTAGTGTTGCTTTTAAATATATAACCTGGAGTGGATATATATACAAATTTTTGCCTTTGTCAAATCATACTGATTTCTTTATTCAGTCAACAACCATATCTTTTCAGTAGTATAAAATATGTATATCTATTCATTCTCCCACAATTCGCAGCATCGATTTGGAAAACGAATTATGTTTTTAAACAAAGTATCCTTAAATATATTCCATAATTTTAATGACTGAAAAAAGGCACTACTAAATCACTACTTTAGGAATCAGAATTAAAGTTTCCAGTAAAATCAGAAATTACAAATGTACGTCAAACAAATGATGATATAAAAGCTAGGAAGCGAACTTGTTTAACTTCTCTCTTTTGTTAGTGGTTATGCCACATTTAATTGAAATTGAGTAAGAAAAACAGAGACCAAACATCACCTCTATTAGCACTGAACCGTGACTTTGATAATTATTAAGAGCATCCAATTGCATACAAAGACGTCTAATATGTTCAGTCAGTTAAACGAAGGAATACACTCCATTTGTTCGAACACTTGAAATAAGTAAAAGGAATCTTGGCAAATGGTAATCAGTTGGGGAAGTGTGTACTGCAACTAATATGACTATAGAAGGTTTCTTATCATCAGATTCGCCAGATTGTTTCATTTTACTGTGCATCGAGTGGTTACGTGAAGCGGAAAACGCATATCAATATAGTAAACATTTTTTTTTCACCGGTAAGATACAACGCAGTGAGAGGTTCAAGAGAGGAGTGAGAGGTTCAGGAGAGCTGTCAGATATCGCCCCATATATTTTAATACACAAATGATGTTCCCAGTGGTCGATTGAGCATTTCGATCAAACGTAGAATATGGATGAGAACACGATTATCCTAGACGCAATGCATAATTTAGACGTTATACATAGCTATGAGTGTTATTGTGGCAAAAATTGTATATTTTTGTATATGTTTAACGAAGACCTTAGAAACCAAGCATTTTAATGTTTAAATAAGATTAAAGAAAATGAATCATGTGGATTGATAATGAAATCCATGCCAATGTTAAAAGGAAACATGGCTGAGATAAAGAAATAGCGATAAACTAAAGTTTATGCTTATTACATTAGCTCCATCATAGTTAGGTTTATTTCATTTGCTTTGAACAACACCTTCAACAACAACATCGCTGTTTGATGGCAGTGGTCACATTTGTAACGTAATGCATATGTTCACTTATTAGTCCAGTACACAGTAAGCTTGTACGAGTTATTTCCCTTATTACGTTTGTAAGCTCTTTCCTAAAAAGAAAATGAAAGGTGCAACATTTGCTAGAGAGTAGTGAGTAAACATGTTGCGTGCAGCCCGGTCTTCTGCATTAAATTTATCATAGAAAGACAATGCATGATTCATAACAATGGCAACACCGCATACATCAACGAAAATGATGAATTTGTGTTGACAGTAGAAGAAGTGAATGGGCTATAAACATAGCCAGAGAAATTGTTTGCCAAAATGACTTTATCTCTGAGTCAGATAAAGTTCAATTTAGGTTCTGGCTCAACAGTTAACATAATCCCTAAACCACAAGAGCCTTACGTGAAAGAAAATTAGGCATTATAAATCGAAATAGTAATAAAGTCTACATCTTGGAGTTTGTATTTGTACAAAGGAAGGTAAGTAAAACGTATTACTGAAAGGAAACAACATATCATGTCAGTAGAGACAACACAGAACCTCATTCAGGAATATGAAGACATATTTAATGGAGAGGTCTCTTGAATGGAGAACTCCACTCTTAACTGACTGAACAAGCCAAACCAGTAAAACTTCCAGTGAGTAAAATTCCATTAACCCGAGGTTGAGGGCAGAAATTCAACGACTGGTGAAACCTGGAATATTGACTAAGGAGAACTTACTAACACATTGGATTTTTTGCATGCTGGTGGTTATGAAGAACTAAATGAAAATGAGGCTGTCGCATAGACCCACAACCTATAAATAAAGTGTTGAAAATAAGTAATTATCCAATCCGGACAATATAAGATGTTCTGCCAGACATGAGCAATGATAGAACTCTTACTGTTGTGGATGCAAAATATGGATTTTGGCATTTTTAATGAGATGAGGGGAATTTAGCAAACTCACTGCATTTAGAATACCATCGGGTCGAAAGAGATGGAGGAGAATGCCATTGGTATAGCAGCAGAGCCAGAATAGTTTAAGTGGAGAATTGATAAAAGTGTGGGAAGGATTCAAGGTGCGAAAGCAGTTCATGATGATATTCAAGTTTTGGGAAGTGGTGACGACTATGATGAGGCCAAAGGGGATCACGAATGAGAGATGTCGCAAAATGAATTATAAATTGAACAAAGATAATGTGAAATTGAGGCAGACGGAATTCACATTCATGGGACATGTGGTCTATGCAGAAAAGTTGAAACTTGACAGTGCAAAGGTAGAGACAGTCAAAGAAATGCCGACACCGACGTATATACAGGCCTTGCTGCGACCGTTAGGTCTGGTGAATTATGTGCAGACGTTTGCTCCAAAACTATCATAAGTGATAGAGCCATTAAGACAGTTGATCTGGAAGGATGTATATAGTTATTGGGATCAAATTCATGACAAATTCCTTCAAGAAATTAGATAAGTATTGACATAAGCACCAGTGTCAAGGTGCTTTGACCATGAGAAAGACACTATGCCTCAATATGGTGCATCGGAAACGGGGCTTGGTGTTTATTTGCTGCAAAAGGGGCACCCAGTTGCCAGTGCCTCAAGTGCACTCACAGTGACTGTGGTAATTCATACACACCTCGAGAAAGATCTATTTGCCATAGTTTTTAGATTGGAAAGGCTTGAGACATACGTCTACGGGAAAAGAATAGTCAATAAAAGTGACCACAAACCACTTGAAATAATCTCCAAGAAAGCGGCTACAGAGTAGACCAATGTGAATTTTAAAGCAAAGTATATATGGTCACCGTAGACTATTATTCTAAGTTTGTTGAAGTTGATAGACTGTATAATAATACTGCCAGAGACGTCATCATAAATGTTAAAGCTCGCGTGACTAGATATGGCATACTAGACGATCTTGTATCAGACAAAGGACCACCATTATCATAAAAAGATTTTTTTCAGAATTTACACCTACTTACCAGTTCAAACACAAACCTAGCTCACCAGGATACCCTAAATCAAATGGAAGAGTGTTTACTGCAGTGAAGACAGCGAAGAGAGAATTAGTAAAGCAGAGCAGTCAGATCCATATCTCACGCTACTGGAGTTCTGGATTTCAGTTGTCACCAGCACAAAGCATGTTTAATACGCGTACAAGAACTTTATTGCCAATGACACCAAGAGTCATCATGCCATGTACACAGTCTCAGGAAAATGCCAGATTAAGGAGTTGGAAAAAACAAAGAAACAGGAAAAATACTGCAATTGGAGTGCAAAGGTGTTGCAACCATTACACAATGGAGATGTTGTTAGGATCAAATCCAGTGATACACATGGTACATGGCGAAAGGCATACGTCGACGGGAAAGTTGACATTTGATCTTCCACGATTCGGAGAAAAGATGGTAGTGTGTATCGACCTACAAATCAAATTTTGATAGACCCTGAACAGGATCTACACCCAACACCTGCATAATCGCAATCACCTGCATAATCGCAAACACCTGCATAATCTCAACACCAGAAAGTCTGATGCCGTCTGAAACATGCAAAACATAAACACAAATGAATACCACAAGAAATTTAAAATTCTATTAGTGGCGCAACGATTACGTCTAGGACGAAGTCTAGATTACATATGAGTGAATATCAAGGTTCAAAAATAATGGCGGATCTCCAGACAACTAACAGACATCTTGAAAAAGAAATGTTTAAGAAACATATTTATTTGAAAGACTGTATCACTTAAATATGAATGTATTTTAATTGAGTTAAGACAGTCAGATCTTTAAATACTTTATTTCAGTAACTCGCTTGCGAGTGGTGCATAGGAATGCTGACCGTTCCGATATCAAAGAAAAATTTCGTTTGTCTCCTGTTTGATTCTGTATGAACAAAGCTCATAATTCTAGTCAGATTTTCTTGGTAGTAAATTTAGTATTCTTGAAAGAAAGTCCTCACATGACAACAAAGGAATTATATATTAACAGTATCTGCCAGCAACAACATAATGGAGAATATATACTTTTAAGAAAGGAGATGTAATGTAATGCATATATCCATGTATTAGTCCAGTTCACAGTAGGGTTGTACGAGTTATTTCCATAATTGTTGTAAGTTCTTTTCGAAAAAGAACATGATATATGCAACGTGTGCTAAAATGGAGTGAAACAACATGTTGAGTGCTGCCCGGCATTAAATTAGTTATAGAATGACGTTACACGGCATTTAAACAATACATGTTTTGCTGAGTATCGCCAGTTAGTTTTGAGCCAAAGTTCCTTACCGCTCCCATCCAGGTCCGTTTCTCCGTGAGCCAAAATCAAATCGCCGTGAGCGACGGATGTGCGTCATTTTAATTATAATCTAAAAAAGAGCGTCCTAGACCTAAACGGTTTCAACTAAAATATTGCATACAATGATAAAAACGAATTCGCTTTTGAATAAAGTCATAATATAAAATAGGGAACGTTCTTCAAACATGTACTCTTTATCTAATGACCTCTTACGGCCTCGTTTTCATCTAGGTGTATAACTGTTCCAAACTGAGTCTTTATTAACCAGTTTTAGTGCTTGGATCACGAATGCAAATGCACAATTATTATGTTCACATAGACCAGACCAAATTAGCTTAATAGGCCAAACTCAGTGTGTAGCAACTGAAACCATATGCATATAAATTTAAAGATGTGAGTGAAACGCCAATATTGCATTATGTGAAGGAAGAGAAATGCCGTATTACATGACAGAACCTACGATCAGTGACATTAATATTTCACAACCGATCTTATACCGTAATTACACTATTGACACCCAGTATGTTTCAGATATATGTCTTCCAGAACAAACATAACAGCACGGATGAAGTTCTTTAGCGAATTTTAATGATACCACACGAGCGAATCCGGTTAGATCAAAATCGGGTAGTGGTCCATTAATCGCAACTCGTGTCATCGAGTGGGTATGATGACAAAATCGTTAAAATATCTAGCGCACTCTCCATACCGGAGGAAACGTCCTGGATGGCACGCAACCATATCAACTGAAATATCGTTTTTAGAATCATTTTTGGTATTCCATCATCCACTGTGTCCGTATAACACACAACTAGCTTGAACATCTGAGAGAAATTCAAATCGTGTAATTTTCCATAGATTTCTCTCTCTCTGGCGAAAGAAGATGGAACTGACGGGACTGTAAAACAGTTTGTTAGTAATTGATCGGTATTATCTTTTGAAAATTTCTCAGCTAGATTTTTTGTATCGCACCGTGAAGAGATTCCTTATATTTCACCGTTTGGTCTTACAAGTTGGTCGAATTTATCCTCCTCATCTTCTAAACTCTGAATTAACCACACTGACAGAGGATCTTTGATACTCAACTCATAAATAAAATCAAACAAATTATCACCAGAAAAGTATTTTACTGTTCTATTTCGTGTAAATATTGTTAATGCTTTAGTCCACGCGTGTGCATTATGATCAATGATATTTATTGGAGCGCTCTTTGAATTTATATTTTGATTCTCATAATACTTTTCCTGTTATAGTAGCTAAGGTAATTGGAAATCTCAATGATGTTTCTAGATCGGCCACATTTTTCATTTATACACCAGAACCCTTGACTGCTAACGCTCATTTATTTATCATGCTACGTCTTATATCTGTCAGAACGTTTCAGTTACACAGTTTATTCTTAACAGGTTCATAGGTTTCAATTTCTCATCACTTGGGCTTTCGTTTACCGGATAAATTCCATAACCATCCGGGATATGCTCGCTCGTAATACCATTTGTCAATTTCGGTCAATATTCCTGGTTTGGAATCTTGACTCACGATGACAGTCTGTCTAGTTTTGAGAACTGGGTCGTATTTATCACGAATAATTCAGTTTCCTGTCTCTGCTAGTATTATACATTTCACTCTGAAAAACAATTTAGATGTTCAAGATGTGCTATTCTACTCTCGTCTCGTTTGTTGTTCATGGTAGCATCAACACTACCACTGATTCGAAATTTTGATAAAGAGTGAGATGCTCTATCGCTCTTAAATTTGTTTATAGCAACATGAATTGTAGCGATTAAACTTTTATCACACATTTGAGCCTGACTTGGTGTATCTACAGAGATTCTATCGGGATTGAATTGATACGTTTTCGAGGGTTGATTTTGAATAATCTCTCGAGCTCCTCAATTATTATAATTAAAACAAGTTTTTAAATAAAGATATTTTATATAACTACTGTAAATGATTGATGATAGGATCCGTAACCCCCTGTAACAAATCGTGCAGGAACGAATTATGTGGATATCATTCACAGAGTGTGCGACGAAAAAGCTCAGGTTCGATACCCTGTATTGGAGTAAAACACAGCTGTGCCTCCAATATGGTGATAGGCGATACAGAGAACATAAGCGTTATTATGACAACAAAATAATGAGGTTTTCTCCGTCCCTGATACAATCAAAATAAAAAAACTCAAGAGGATTATGTTGCTTGATTCTCAACAAATATTAGTCTTGACAAATAATTAATTATACAAATGAATTCTTATATATATATATATATATATATATATATATATATATATATATATATATATATATATATATATATATATATATATATATATGCCAATAATTACAACCATTGCAACATCTGTAAAATCTATAAATATTGAGACGTGCGAAGAATTATTATATCAATAATTGATGAAGGAAACTGGCAAGTAGTTTGAACTTTGAATGACCTCGGTACAAATTATAGCAGAAAATGTAAATAAATCATCTTTTTACAAACAATTCCGAAAACAAATATGGTTTTCATCGTCGGCATCCGTCCGTCTTCGAGAGACGATGGTGTAGCTTCCGATTTGGGTGTCCTTTCTGCACCTTCGCGAGTGGCTGAAGAGTCCGACCCTTGAGTGACAGTCTCTGTTGCACTTGCTGCAGGTGTATGCTGATGCTTGCTGAGGATGTTTTGGTTTGCCTTCCTCCTGGCTCTCTTTGCAGCGAGGTTTGTGTTTCTCATCTCCTCAGCTTTCTGAGTGCCCTGTCTGACAGCAAGACGCCACGCAGAGCACAGCTCTCCCAATTTTTTATGTTGATGTTGGCTGTCTTCATGTCCTTTTTGCAGACATCTTTGTAGCGCAGACGTGGCCTTCCAGTTGTTCGTGCACCTTCTACTAGCTCGCCGTACAGCAGGTCCTTGGGTATGCGGCCTGGGTCCATTCTCCTAACATGGCCTAGCCAGCGAAGGCGCCTCTCGACGAGAATGGAGAACATGCTGTTCATGCCGGTGCATTTCAGAACCTCTGTGTTGGGGACTTTGTTCTGCCACTGGATACGCAGAATGCGCCGCAAGCATCTCAGGTGGAAGCTGTTGAGTTTCCTCACGTCACTCGCGTAGGTGGTCCATGCCATGCTGTAAAGGAGTGTGTTGAGCACGCATGCCTGGTAGACGCGCAGTTTGGTCTTCTCGGTGAGGTTGTGATTGTCCCAGACCCTCTGGTTCAGTCTCGCCATAAATGCTGATGCCTTGGCAATCCGGCCATTTACATCAGTATCAACGGAGAGCGAGTTGGAGATGGTGGACCCAAGGTATGTGTAGTCCTCAACAACTTCCAGGTTGTACCCGTCAATGGCGATGGTGGGAGAGGAGTCTGCGTCCTGCACCTTTACATTCGTCCTCTTCAGACTGATACCCAGTCCGAACTCCTTACAGGCGTGGGAGAGGCGGCATACTAGCTACTGCAGTCCATCTTCCGTGTGTGATGTCAAGGCTGCATCGTCGGCGAAGAGCAATTCACGGATGAGAACCTTTATAACTTTAGTCTTTGCATGGAGACGGGCGATGTTAAACAGCTTTCCGTCAGTCCTGGTTTGTATATACACACCCTTGCTGCAGTACTGGAGGAGAACGGAAAAGAAGATGGCAAAGAGAGTTGGCGCAAGGACACAGCCTTGCTTCACTCCGCTGCTCATTGGGAAGGCCTCTGATGTTGCGTAGAGGGGCATCTGCTGATCACGACACTTTTCCTGCAGCTGTCGTAGTGAGAAGATCATGTATACAGTTGACCTGCCTGCTTGGAAGCCACACTGGGACTCGGGGTAGCTGGATGCTAGGGTCTGCAAGCCTGCCAGGACGACACGGGGAACGCCTTTCCAACAATACTGAGAAGAGATATGCCCCGGTAGTTGATGCAGTCAATGCGGTCTCCTTTTTTCTTGTATAGAGTGACAATGTTTGCATCTCGCATGTCCTGGGGGGATGTGTCCTTGTCCCCAGCAGAGGCAGAGGAGTTCGTGCAGAGGCTGGATTAGTGCTGGTTTTCCTATCTTTAGGACTTCAGGCGGAATACCGTCATTCCCAGGGGCCTTCCCACAAGCGAGGCAGTCGATGGCTTTGCTAAGCTCTTCCAGGGTGGGTGGTGTGTTTAGTTCCTCCAAGACTGGCAGGTGGGATGGCGTCTAGGGCGGTGTCCGTGACGACGTTTTGGGTTGCATACAGCTCAAGATAGTGCTCAACCCAGCGCTGCAGCTGTTTGCCCTGGTCTTTGATGACTTCGCCAGTCTTGGACTTGAGTGGGGCGATCTTGGAGGTGGGTGGGCCTGTTGCCTTCTTGATACCCTCGTACCTGCCCCTTGCATCCCCGGTTTCGGCAGCTATCTGTATACTGGTGCAGAGGTTCAGCCAGTAGGTGTTAGCGCAGTGACGAGCGGTCTGCTGAGCATTTTTTACCTTCGGACTTTATTTACTTTGTGAGTGTTTAGGTAAAATTTACACATCAATATATACCCAACCATGATCATTTAATCCTATATATATATATATAATACACAGTTGTATTTTTTTTCATCCTCGAATATATATATACGAAGGGTTTAGAAAGTTTCGATTCGTTTATACGATGACATGAAAGGTCCCACTATGTCCGTGGCTTGATCTTGCCAGCAAAAATATTTCTTTACGATGATGTAAAACAAACTAAACGCTGTTCAAAGAACATTAAACAAACGACCCCATTTACTTGATACAGCTCATAGGGTCAGATTTAAAAGATTTAAAAGATTTGAAATACATGCACTTTAAAATAATCATCAGACCTGGTAGAGCGGCGATGCGAATTATAATCTTCTCACGAATTTCTGTAGTCATGCTACCTCAATCCCACGTGGGTTTATAATAACAAATGTACACGACCACAGATACAAATATCGTAATGGACTTGACAAAATACTACGTTTAAATCATAAAAGCATAGAGATAGCGACAACTAATACGTGTCTCGAAAGTTAGAGGCGATATTTCTTTGTTTGGACAATTTTTTTCTCGGTTCGCAAGTGGCCTTGGCTTGCGAAATAGACACATATAAAAGTTATCTGGTCCTCACCCCTCTCTGCATGTCTATGTGTATTTCTGGGGGTGGGGTGTCATGGAAGCCCATTGTTTGAATAAAAAGTATAAAAACTACTTGCCTAAATTCTTGTCTGATTCACCCACTCTACTAGTGCAGTATACGAATAAAACGGATAATCGCGTAAATATTCATACTTGAGCACCGGTGTGTCTATATCAAGTTCTGGGTCGGGTGAATTTTTGAACATTTTATTATATGTATCTCGATCTAAATCGTAACCTAAAACCGCCTCCCGATTTTCAATTTGTAATAATATTTCTTTATAATTGTTCAGATCCTTGCGTCATAAAGGCAGCTTTCTCATTCACTGCTCGGTTTATTATAACTGACATTCGCGGGAATACTTTCCGTTGATGGCAATTTTACTGGCTGTGATTTTCTCGTCGTATTAATCGTGTTAGTCTTTCTTTTGCTGGAAAAACGCCTTATGTGCAATATTACCAATAGCACCAGTTTCTTTTTCCCCAATAACATTAATAGCTTTCATCGATAATTGTATTGCAAATCGTGCTATTTTGGGAGAATTTCATGCAAATATTCTTTATCTGGCGGAGAATGAGAAGGTGTTTGCGAACTGATTTGTTGCTCAATTTGAACGCATATGTCAAAATCGTTAATTTTATTTAGTTTCGATTCTTTTTCGTTATGTGTTTCTTCACTGGTATGGTCAGCAGCGGATGCTTATGGTTTTGGTTAACAATCTAGATGTTAAACCAGTTCTCTCCGTGATTTTTTCAAGCTCATGAAAAACACCTTTCATTTTTTTCTCTCCTTCTCTCTTTCCATATATAATTTTTTTAGTTGTTGTAATAAGGATTTGAATAATAGTTCAGCACCAAATTCAACTTGAGATACCTGTCGTTGTTGTAATTTTTGTGTGACAGAATCACGGACAGGTATACACTTTCTAATTGCCGCTGGTTTTACTAGAGATAATCTTGTTGTTAATGATTTTTCTACGATTATTGTTATATTATATGATTCAATTCATAGCATCAGTGAGGGTGTGACATCCAATATGCGTCTCGGTTGGTCAGAGCCCTAGTTCTGTTTTTAGGTTCATTTGTTCGTTTCCGTTGGAGGCTTTTGTTTACAAAATAGACGCCTCGATAACGTTATCTGATTCACATCATCTTCTGCTTATATATTTTCGACTTCAGGGACAAACTTAGAGACCTAATCGTGTTTTGTATCTTATATATTTTCAGCATATTTCTATGTTTTCCGATTCCATTGTTTTTGTCATTTGTGGTTATGTAGTTTAGTCATATCATTATTGATGGTATATTAGAGCTTTGAAAGATTAGGCGCTATACAAAGTTTATTATTATTATTATTATTATTATTATTATTATTATTATTATTATTATTATTATTATTTGTTTATAACTCCATGACATTGTCAAGTATTTGAAACATCTGTAATTTCAGCCCAGGCAAATAGAGGATCACCGGTACCAAAATGATTGATTATAAAAGCAAATGGATACGGTATATATAAACAAGTCGATTTAACAAGGCTGCCATTATATTGAATCTGAAAGGAAATTCACCATATAGTGGGAATGTAGCCTTATAAGGTTCGGTGCATTCCAGGTTAGATAAAATAGGGAAATATGCAGTACTGTGGAGGACATAATTCGTACAAAATATCTGATGTGTTGCCTTATACTATTTAGGTACTAGAACTGCTCGTCACTAATTGCTAAAATGAAGAATGGTTAAGCATACGTATAAATTAACGGCTTGGACATCATGGCGTTTAAGTTACAATTGTTACTAATTGTGCTGGACAGATCATGTACACAAAGTTGTTAAACAAACTGTTGCATTCGAAAATAGATGAAAATATATATAACAATACACCTTCTTAGGAAGACCAAATAAATAATACACAATCTAATGATCCATCTTTTCGAGAAGATTTCCAAAAATATTGTTGCTGAGGAGCATTTGATATCAGACTCGATGAGACATTTTCTTTTGCATTTATGTTATACTAGCGAAAACAATTTAAATTTGATTATGCTTTTTATTAGAACCAGTTTATTGAGAAATATGCTTTACCAAATATGAAGCTTTATCATTTGCCGATAATTATATACAGCTAAGCGATAATAGGAAGACAGAGTGGATATCAGAAGAGCCATGGGCTCGCATAGAAGAGAAAAGACAGATTAAGAAGATACTTTTGTATGCAAAATCACCAAGACTGAAAGAGAGAATTTTGAAGGAGTATGGAGGAAAAAACAAGGAGGTGAAGAAATCAGCAAGGAGAGACAGGAAAGAATTCACAGAGAGGCTAGCAAATGAGGCAGAGGTATCAGCAGGACAGAAGGACATGAAAACGGTGTATCAGAAAACAATGAAACTGAAGGGCGACTATAGTCAGCACCACGACCTTCCAGTGAGAGATAAAGTTGGAACCTATGTCACAGTGGAGGAGGAGAAGCTGGAAAGATGGAAGCAACATTTTGAGTATATCCTGAATCGCCCAGACCCACCAGTACTCGCTGACATTCCTGAAGCAGAGAAGGACCTTGACATCAATTACTTCGACATCACTGTTGTGGAGGTCAAGCAGGCCATTCACAAGCTGAAGAATGGGAAGGCACCTGGTGATGATGGAGTGTGTCCCGAAATGCTGAAGGTAGAAGACACAGAGACGCCGAAACTTCTCCAAAAGATATGGGAAAGCACCAAATGAATGGAAAACCAGAATCATAGTTAAACTTCCCAAGAAAGGAGATCTGGGAAACTGCAACAACCGGCGAAGAAATAACATTGCTGTCCCTCTCCAGTAACATCTTTGGCCGCATCATTCTTCAACGCATCACAACAGCTGTGGACGGCATCCTACGCCAGGAACAGGCAGGCGTTAGGAAAGGCAAATCTTGCATCGACCACATCTTCACACTGAGGCAGATACTTGAGAAGTCTCATGAGTGGAATGGATCCCTTTATGTGGTCTTTGTGGACTTTGAGAAGGCCTTCGACAGCCTGCACCGAGCCTCTATGTGGAGGATCCTACGACATTATGGCATCCCCAAAAAACTTGTCAATGTCACCAGGTCCCTGTACGAGAACTTTGAGTGTAGAGTAATTCACAACAACCATCTCACTAAACCATTCAAGGTGGAAACAGGAGTGAAGCAAGGATGCATTCTCTTTCCAATCCTTTTCTCACTGGCCTTTGACTGGGTCATGCGTCGCACCACACAGGGCAAGAGACATGGAATAAAGTGGACGTTGACCTCAGTGCTGGATGACCTGGACTATGCCGACGACATCGGATTGCTGGCAAGCAGGCACCAGGATATTCAACAGAAGACACAACGGTTAGTACAGACAGCAAATACCATAGGTCTTCGAGTCAACATAGGGAAGACAAAGGTCTTGAGGAAGAATACTAGAGTAGGCAACCCAATCACCATCAACGACCAGCCCCTGCTAGAACTAGATGATTTCACTTTCCTGGGCAGTAAGGTCGCCACAGAAGGAGATTGCACAAGGGAAGTCGTCACAAGAATCAGCAAGGCCAGCCACACCTTCGCAATGCTGAAGCCCATATGGACGACAAGAAACCTCAGCGTCCACACGAAGATCCGTATCTTCAAGAGCAACGTGTTGAGCGTCCTTTTGTATGGTTCAGAGTGTTGGAAGTCCACTGCGAACATTGAACACAAGCTCGAAGTGTTTCAAACCAAATGCCTGCGACGCATCATGAGAATCTTCTGGTCAAACATGATCTCAAAGGAGGAACTTCGGCACAGAGAGGGTGCAAGCACCATCTCTGATATCAATTCAATTCGCCGATGGAGATGGCTCGGCCATGTCTGCAGAAAGCCCCCTGAATCAGTACCAAGGGTGGCACTGAGATGAACTCCACAGGGGAAAAGGAACCGTGGCAGACCCAAAGAGACCTTGCGAAGAAAAGTGGAGACATACTTTAAGACCAGAGGCCTCACCCTTCAGACCGCCCCAGCAATAGCTGCCGACAGACCAAAATAGTGCTCCCTTGTTGTTGCCTCAAGCATCAGACGTCGCAGAGAGGATTGATTTTGAACCGGTCATTCACTATTTAAAGAAATCATAACGTACTAACCGGTTCCGTAACACCCAAATCATTAAGTTTTATGTAAGCATAAAATTACATTTTATTTTCATATTTATCTTTCCAAGTCAATATTGGTATGCATGAAACCTTTTGCAAATGCTTGTGTCCCTTGCCATTCACGTTATGAAAATATGACTGCTTTTATTGTAGCTTCACAAAACGTGCGTGCGTGCGTATGTATACATGCATGCATGCGTGCGTGCGTGCGTGCGTGCATGCATGCATGCATGTAAGTATGTATGTATGTATGTATGTATGCATGCATGTATGTATGTATGTATGTATGTATGTATGTATGTATGTATGTATGTATGTATGTATGTATGTATGTATGTATGTATGTATGTATGTATGTATGTATGTATGTATGTTTGTTTGTATGTATGTATGTATGTATGTATGTATGTATGTATGTATGTATGTATGTATGTATGTATGTATGTATGTATGTATGGATGTATTTATGCATGTATGTATGTATGTATGAATGGATGGATGGATGGATGGATGGATGTATATGTATGTATGTATGTATGTATGTATGTATGTATGTATGTATGTATGTATGTATGCCTGACTGACTGACTGACTTTCTTTATTTCCTCTTCATAAGCGATTTCATTCAGTTATTGTTTCGTAAATACAAAAAAGTTATGAACATAGTTTGTGATTAAATTACTTACAGTACACTATATATCAACAAAAGCAAAGAGCACTTAATGTCAAAACACATACGTGAGAGAACTCATTGCAAAGGAGTTATATACCCAACATAGAATAAGAGAGGAGAAATAATGGAATTGTAATTATTTACATTCAACTAAAACGATTTAAATTAATTATCATGTCCTCATTCACTTAGAGCACATGTGAGTTATTTAGTAGATATACATGAATTGGGTCCATTTCCTTAATGTACTGAATGAGCATACTATGGAATATCATTTACAAGTTCATTTGCTCTTCTTTAAATTGTGTCTATTCCATCAGCCACCACACACATGAATGTCTGCCATGATTGATCATCCATATAATGAAAGATGTCCACTCTCTTGCCGAAAAGGATATGAAGTAGGGTGTCATTGTCCTGACATAAAAGCGAATGGAAGTCTAGGATGTCGATGGTATCTATTATTTTTTCAAACATAGTGTTACGCTCGTCATTTAAGGCGTTGCAGAATAGTACCATATGCTTGGTTCTGTCTATAATCAATCTCTTGCAGAGTTTACAATTATTTTCCTTCTCTATTGTAATGGGACATATAGTTAAATAAGTATAGTTAGCAAAAGTCCAAGTTTTATTAGGAACACATTTACCAAGTTTCCAAACTGCAAGTGGTTGAAGATTAGTATGGACACTCGCATAATGTAAAAGTTCTGGTCTCATTTCAAGTTTAGATCTCCACAATGATTCTTCGCAGCAGTGAACTGCCATTTCAATATTCCTCCTCCATGCCGATTTCGGCGTAGAATTTAGAGTGTTCACGTATAGGTGGAAAAACTAGCTAAGCTAGTATTTTAAAAGAACACGATATATATCTATAACAAAAACAATGCTCTCGCTCTCATGTATCAAGAAGTCAAGGATTCTTCTATGGAATATAATTTTCCATACAAATGAACCTTTAGCTCTTCAGATTTTATTGAAGAAGCCAAGTTTTATTTTGTTCACATAACCCTCAATGGTCCACAGTCCAAGACTACTAATTGTTGTTTCTGTACAAGAACGCTGATCGAGACCTATAATTCTTCTTGGCGCCTTTCTTTGACATACTTCAATATCATATACCTGTGACTGACACAGGCTGGATCACAATGCACAGCCATATGTCAATGCAGGTAGTACTATTTTTGACCATATTGTAGCACTATTAATTGGATTCATTTCACCCATTCCAATGCCAGTCCCTACAATGGAATAGAATACTGACCTTCCTTTATCACAAGCATTTTTTACTGCAGCAGTATTGGAGAGATCTGCGGAGAGAGTAACCCCAGCGTAGGTTCTAGAGGACACTATAGGAATCAATTTTTCTCCAAGCATGAACATAGATTTCTGTGTGATTTTTTTCTTCGAAAATATGACAATATTGCTTTTATCAGTATTGTACCGCTGTCTCCACTTCGATGCATAGTCATTGAGGTTACAAAATAAAACACACATACCATTAAATGACGAATATAGCAAGGACGTGTCATCTGCTAGTAAAATACAGGGGATACTCAGAGGACCAACATGTATTCCAGATTTTGTAGATTACAGAAAGGATATTAGGTAATTTATCATGACTAAGAATAACCATGCCGATAGCGTTCTTCCGTGACCTACTCCTTGATTGACAGCGTATGGTTTTGAATGATATCCGTTGAGCAGAACATGAGCCTTAACTTATTGAAATGAATCTCTAATTAATCTCCACAGTTTTCCGTTGATTCCGAGATGGAATAGCTTATAAAAGAGGCCATCATGCCACACCGTATTAAAGGACTTCGCATTGTCCAGGAATGCAGCATACACTTTTGATTGGCCTTCCAAATAATGGGATATTCCTTCTTTTATAATGAAGGCTGCAGTAATGCCACTGCATTCGCATCGAAATCCTTGTTGTAATGGATGAAGGAAACCAATTGTTTGCTGTAAATAATTAGCCTTTTCAGCAATATTTTTTCAAAAACTTTTTGAAATACTGGACGCTTGAGATATCTCTATAGTTATTCATATCTAAATTATCTTTTCTCCCGCCTTTAAAGATAGGTATAACATTTACAAGTTTGAAGTAATCAGGATGACTCCAAGGAAATTATTCTATTGTACACTTTGCACAAAATATAACTAATCGACTGCCAAGAAAATATTAAATGCTCTGCACATGATTTATTTTTCTTCAGCTCTCTTACAGCATCTTCAATGTCTTTCGGTAGTATGGTTTCACAATTATTCTTATCAGCTCTGTCATCAATATTTAAATCCACGATATGTTTCATTTTGTTTCTAATTTCAGCTACAAACTATTCGTTAAAATTAATATCTGGTATTTCAGTATTTAATATTTTAAAATGTTGGTACCACGCGTCACGAATTAAATCAGGGTCCAGTATTATTTCTCCTTCCAAATATCTTGTCTCTGCCCCTTCTTATGTAGTCTTTTGTAGAGTTTCCCTACATGTATGTATGTATGTATGTATGTATGTATGTATGTATGTATGTATGTATGTATGTATGTATGTATGTATGTATGTATGTATGTATGTATGTATGAATGTATGTATGTATGTATGTATGTATGTATGTATGTATGTATGTATGTATGTATGTATGTATGTATGTATGTATCTATGTATGTATGTATGCATGCATGTATGCATTTATGTATGTATGTATGTATATATGTTTGCATGCATGCATCCATGTATGTATGTATGTATGTATGTATGTATGTATGTATGTATGTATGTATGTATGTATGTATGTATGTATGTATGTATGTATGTATGTATGTATGTATGTAAGTATTTATGTATGTATGTATGTATGTATGTATGTATGTATGTATGTATGTATGTATGTATGCATGTATGTGTATGTATGTATGTATGTATGTATGTATGTATGTATGCATGCATGCATGCATGTATGACTGACTGACTGACTGGCTGACTTTATTTCCTCTTCAACAGAGATTACATCAGATTAATCAAATTCAGGATAATACAAAATCATGAAATACAACAGTAAAGAGTATAAAAAAAATTGTGAAACGTATACGTATGTGCTTATGCATACATACACATATATACACATACACACATATATTTGAATGTACACACATGCAAATATATATATATATATATTATATATATATACTCTATATATATATATATATATATATATATACTCTATATATATATATATATATATATATATATATATATATATATATATATATATATATATATATACGTACACTCAAACACATATACAGAAACACACACACACATGCTCACATTAATACATATATATGTGGAACAACATGGAACCATTCTCAAATAAAAAAGATAGCAAAATGTGACACTATTAAATTATGAGCCAGAGAGCATTATATCTCCATGATCTATCGTACAACAAAATTGCGGAATTTGACAACAACAGGATGGTCTATTGTTTATGCTTTTTTAAAAAAATAATTCACTTATTATTTAGATTAACTACTCATTATTGTTGTAATGTTATGACATGTTGGCTGAGAGTAGGGCATGCACTTTATTATAAAAATGAGGTTATGCTTTTTGTTATTACCAACATGAGTTTATCTCATACATCATCGTCGATAGACGACAAGCAATCTACTCTGCTTCCAAGAAGTATCTCCAATATTATATCGTCTTATTGATTAAATAAATTAACCCCGTTTCTCACCTCAAAAGTGTCACTCTTCAAAGAAGACGTTTCGTTCTTCAAGTAGCATTTCACAGCCTAAGATAAGATGTTTTGCTCTGTCGTCAGACTCTTTTCCGCAGAGTTTGCATATCATAACTTTTCCAACAGGCATGATATATAGTTTCACTACTTCAGAGAGAGAGGCCATAACATTGATGGATATTTACGCCCAATAAACCATATACTGCTTGGTTTTAAGTCCAAATGAATGTTTCTGAAGTTATTTAAATCGCTCCTTAGTTCAATATCTGTATCCCAGGTAGATTCTTCTAGGTTTTGAATATTATCAATAATATACCGATTCCAAACAAGGTTACCTTCGGTTTGTACTCTTACTGCATAGTCTAAGAGAACACTTCCCATACAATATTTCTTGACTATTTTGTCTATATCTGCTATAAACCCCGTCTGTTTTATTGGGTTGGTCAAGTACTGACATTAACGCAAAATGAAAATATTTTTCCAGATAAGAGTCTAATCGCCCCTACACAGCCGGTTGAAAAAACACAATTTCATCTTATCTATGTATGCTTCCATTGACTAGAGTCCTAAGGTACTACGCGTTGCCTCTGTGGGCGAATATTTATCGAAAGCTTGCATTCGTCACGCTGCATATCTCTGACATAGCTCAAGTTCTTCTTTATTGGTGCTTGTCATATTCGACCATAATTCACATCCATATAGAACTGCGGGTAGAAAGATTCTTTCCAGATTTTCATACTTGTTAGAGGGTTCATTCCCCCGTCTCTGATACCAATAGAATAAAAAGTGTTTAATAAGTGTTTACCTTTATCGCATGCTTCTTTTATCGCGTCATTAGGTTTAAAGTTGTACTTTAGAGGTATGCCGGCATATTTCTTACTTTTGACTACTGGAATTGGCGATTTGTCGAATAGAAAAGAAGGGATATCAGTTTTTCTTTTGTTTGTAAAGAGGATGCTGCAACTTTTATCTGCGTTATATTTCAATCTCCACCTTTTCGCATAATTAGAGATTGTATCGAGCAGATGCTGCATCGAATGATGCGAATTAGCCATTAGAGTTGTGTCGTCCGCTAATAAGACACACGGCATGTGGAGATCGACAAGTTTTAATCCTCGCAATGTTTGATCTAAATCAGCGATCAAATCGTCTATCATAACGAGAAAGAACCAAGCATACAAGATACGACCATGTCCTACACCCTGCTTACTATTGAAATATTTGGACAATTTGCCCGCACAAAAAAGAGAATTGGTTACTCCCTTAAACGAGTCTTTCATGATGCACCACGTCTTACATTTTATGCCAAGTTAAAATAATCCATTGTGCCAGACTGTATTGAATGCCTTAGCATTATCAGAAAATGTTGCATACACAGGATTATCTTTATCCGTATAGTAGCATATAGATTATTTGATACAAAACCCTGAAGTGATACTACCACAATTATTCCTAAAACCTTGTTGAAATGGATTTGGAAAATTAATGTGTTCTTAAACAATATAAGTAGTCTATTATATATAATTTGTTCTAGGATTTTCTGAAATACTGGAACTATAGTTATATCACTGTAATTATTCATATCTAATTTGCTTTTTACCACTCCTTTAAATATTGGTATTACTAAACCTTGTTTAAAATGGCATGAGTACTCTTCGGTCTCGTACACTTCTTTGAAGACAGTTTCAAGCAACTGTACACTGCTTTGAGTGTCCTCAAACAGTAAATGCTCGGCAACAATACCGTCGTGACCACATGCCTTATCTTTATTGAGAGAACTAATTGCACTACTGATTTCTACTCTAGTGGGAATTTTGTCAACAACTTCATTAAAGTGGGAATGGGTTTCTATACTCTGTTTTCTAACCTCTGCTAAGACCATCTGGTAATGATTATCATCGTACAGATAGGTATTGTCAGGTAGTGACAAATTGGACAAATGATTTGCCCTTAAGTCTCCTATAGAGTCGTGGTCGCGTACAATTTTTTCCGTTAGAATCAATTTCGTATATGTAATCACGTTTATGTCTTTTATTCCGTATAAACTTATAGAAAGAGGGAATATTGAGCTTTGCAGCCTTTCCAAGCTCACTGAACTGTTTTCTATTATACATTTATTTTGCTCTCAGTAACAGTTTCTTCACTTTCTTATCGTTCGCATATGACTGAAATTCCCATCCTCTTGGCATACCATTAAAGATCCATACCCTACGTTTCAGCCTCATTTCTGTATGAAAGTTTTTTTTTACATTTAGTGGTATCCAATAGGAGTTGGCGTAAAGGACAAAATCTTTTAATGGGCAGAAACCTTGAAGCTGCGTCACGTAAATTTTTTACCGTGTCTTGAATAATAACTTCAATATCGACATTTGTCTTTAGTTCTCTTTTATTCACTTGCTCTAAAAATTTATTACGCGTTGCTTCCTTATAAATATATATTTTTTCTGCCTATGTATGTATGTATGTATGTATGTATGTATGTATGTATGTATGTATGTATGTATGTATGTATGTATGTGTGTGTGTGTGTGTGTGTGTGTGTGTGTGTGTGTGTGTGTGTGTGTGTATGTATGTATGTCTGTATGCATGCATGCATGCATGCATGCATGTATGTATGTATGTATGCAAGCATTCACGCATGCATGCATGCATGCATGTACGTACGTACGTACGTGCGTATGTATGTATGTGTGTGTGCGTGTGTGTGCGTGGGTGCGTGCGGTCGAGCATGCGTGCGTGCAGGCGGGCATGTATGTATGTATGTATGTATGTATGTATGTATGTATGTATGTATGTATGTATGTATGTATGTATGTATGTATGTTAACTTAGGAAACGAACTGTTTCCAGCTATTCCAACAATAACAACACCAATATTTATATGATGATATTAATTTATATGATGTATACAGTGTATTCAGATTGTTTGACTTAACATGAGCGTAACAGATATGTCTTCATGAAAACTATATGTAAGGTGAATGTTGCAACTTATTTAAAAAAACATATGTAGAACAATTTTCTTTAAGGAATGCTGTGCCTCAGACTGCACCTGGTATACTGAAAAGATTATTTAAGTTTTTGTATAAAAATATAATAAAATTTTTACAATAGAAAATATACAGCGAAGTGTATTTCTTACACATATAAGTTCATTTACGGAGATCTCGTTGATGTTTTCGAAATTATGAATTGTTACTCGATACACTTAGTTCACGGATAATCTGCTTTTATCAGAGACATCCACAAGCTTCCACTATCATCTCGTTCCAATGCTCGTGGTTAATACTTGAATTAACAGTATATACCACTTGTAATGAGGAGAGTTTTGTTGGAACACAACAAGGTTTGGGGATCTGAGAATTATATCCGTTCATCATAACCTGAAGATGACTATGTTTTGTAGAATCCAAAACCATCGTTTGCGCCAACGAACATTCCCCAGCACAATAATATGCATTATATCCAGGTGGGGCGACAATAAATTTCTGAAATATATAAATAGACGTGTATTAACAGCAGTCACCATTTCTGTATTTAAGAAAATATATAAAGTACGCATTTGAAACTCGGTTCATGGCTAATGTATATATCAATGATCCATGTAAAACCAAATGAAAACAGTGTTATATTGATTTGTCACCACGTACGTTCTTGTGCATGAGCAAATATATGGTACTGTGTACGATATTTGGGTAATTCAAGGAATGTTGGAATTATTTTACTGTAACGTCAATGCTATATATGTTTTAACTTGTTGACTTTAAACAAAACTACATCATCGTTTAGAGACAAGTGGATTCCAAACACGTCTCCTTATTAAGGTTTAATGAAGTATATTATATTAACAAGACTCTTTACAAGGTATATAAGGCTATGATATATAGCTGAAGTTTGAGTATGACAAACTATATCTATCTATCTATCTATCTATCTATCTATCTATCTATCTATCTATCTACCTACCTACCTACCTACCTACCTACCTATCTACCTATCTATCTATCTATCTATCTATCTATCTATCTATCTATCTATCTATCTATCTATCTATCTATCTATCTATCTATCTATCTATCTATCTATATATGCATGCAAGAATCCATAATCAATATATAAATTTCTGGTAATTAAATGAACTAAGCAGTAGAAATGCAAACACTTACATTCCATCCTATCTTTGTGAAATTCACATACATATTGTGTCTTTGGCATTCCGACCCTGCAGGCTGCTGGCCAGCCGAATGTCCACCTGTAAAAGTAATATGCTCCGATAAGTATGATTCGTCAATAATAATAATTACAAAAGGAAAGCGAAACACGAAATAACAAATATAAACTAAACGTCTCATTTGAATATACATTATATACTATTTCTTCTCTGCAGTCTTGAATTCGTAATTCCCCAATTCGTTATTACACATTCTCAATCTGAGATAACTGTGTCTGTGTGTTGGGTTAATAGTGCATATGACTAGATAATCAATTTTGTATGTGATGTATTTGGTGGGCGTATATAAATAGAGCATGTTAGATGTGCCGTTATGTTGTGCTGACCCGCGTTCACTTGTGATAAGTGTATTGCCTTAGTTTACTCAGTGAAGCGGTTTCAAATCCTACTATCTATATATGTCGACATACAGCTAACACAATTATTATGTACCGCAATATAAATGTAAGGCTAAATTACTATACATTTCTGGTACAATATACTTTACACAATTGCAATGATTTTGTTTCCACCCAGGAGGAAATTCTTCCAAGGATGAAAATGAGATTTCGAGACCCATTTTATAACACAAGTAATCTGAATTTTCTGCCGCTTCGATACCTATCGATAAATACACTCTACTAATAATACTTCATTACGTTATGTTGTTTTAATTAGTATAATACTTTCTATGGTATATCTTGGTTGTTCTTTGCAGTAATGGATATTCAGTGATCTGTATGTAAATGGTCAATAATACGAAATATTATAAATATCTATATTAATATTTGCCAGACGTGCCACTGTAGTGAAGGAAGGACATCTCCCATAAATTGTGTTACTGTATTTTAATATTTCATTATTTATTTTTTCATGCATTTATTTTTTATATTTTTTTTTTATTTTTGTTATTCATTATAAACCTGTATGTATTATTTCTCATTTATATATGTATGTGCACTGATCGTTAATGAAAGGCAACTATTTATATCAAAGTGTGTGTGTTATGTGGATTTTTCAATTAGGTTTAATGTAATTAGATTTCTGCTTCGTTGCCTAGACCACATGAATATTATTACAATGAATTAAGAATTAATCCAGCCAGTAAAAGCAATTCAATTATGTAATTATTTTGTGCCGATGCAACCACAATTATTATTACATGATAAAAAAGAGGGGAGAAACGCATAAACGAAGAAAAAAAAACTAATCCTACGTTTTCGTTCTGAAGGTGCATGTCTCATGAACTCTTCTTTTGACATCTGAAACAAGTCACTCATCAACTCTTGTTTACTTTCAGGACCATCATCTTCAACATGCACGTATTTGCCGGGTGTAGTATCTTGACCTGTGAAACGTTATATACAAGTAAATAATGTAATTTGTCAGTCAATCTTCGTATTGTCAGTTTAAGTCGTGCAAAACACGTAAAAACGCTCTGTCTGTCTACATGTCTCTGTCTCTATTCGTTTTTTTCTCTCACCCTGTCTATATATACACACACACACACACACACACATATATATATATATATATATATATATATATATATATATATATATATATATAACTCAAATATATCTTTGTATAATTTCAAGAGATTAAGCAATTATTTGCAAACATTCAGAAGGAAGGGAAGTTAGAAATAATGGTAGAGGTCGAAATGTAAAATGAACACTTGCGCTAAATGGTCATGAAGATCAAACAATATTCTATTCCTCAAACCGTTACATTGCACTTGATTAATGCACTAAGTAAGCTGGCGTAGTATTGAACAAACCTTAAATACACAAATTTCCAATATATATATATATATATATATATATATATATATATATATATATATATATATATATATATATCCATTTGGGGTTTTACCTAGAATTTAATATATGATAAGACTCACGCGTAAGGGGAATTTAACCTGGGTCTTGCAAGGACTAAAATATCAATGGAAATTAACATAGCATGCGGCAGTCATGAGTATACCGGGAATGTAATATCTTAAAAGTGCCAAAATATCAAAGTCAGGTTTTGAATCTAAAAGTCTTTGAAATTGTTGTTGAGTTCTTGATCATGTTTATGAAATATAAAAATAACCTCATTTGAAATCAATATTTAGCCCAAAGTTGTAAGATATTGCTACCAAGCAACAAACATCACAGAACAGTGTATTGCCATAATGAGTATCATAAAAATCAAAGTGTAGAGATACTATGCATCGTCAGATTGGAACAAGTCTTATGGGGGTAGATTAAAAAAACCGAGGAAACAAATTATACACTTTGACTTTGAAGAATTATTCTTACATAAGCAATTAATGTCATAAATCAATATTAGGGAATAATTCTAATTCCGGAAATTCTAAGCATGGCGATTTTGGTGTCAAGGGTCCACGTGATATGCTGTCTCATCAAAGCTCGGAATAGTGGTATCTTCCGCGCAATGTAATCACTACACGCCTATGATATTGAATTTACAAACATTACAGTCTAAATACAATTTGTATAGAATGACATACATAACAGAAATGTTTTTTTTTTTATTTTTGATCTCCTCTAAATAGAAGAATTGTATATCGCGACGTGAAAAGAATTGAGTCATATGGTCAATCGCATATATGCCAGGCAAACGTGGCAGATTTTGCAATGACTATAAACATCATCTCTTAGGTTGATGATATGTATTTTAATTGTTTAGCCATTGTCGTAGGCCATAGAGACCCATTCGCACACATACATACTAAGCCAAATTTTCATTTTTTTTTATACAAATAAATGTATGTCAAAGAAGGCATATCACATACGAATATAATAACAAGAAGGTTTTTGATAGTAAATCAAAAACCTTGAAGTGATGAAATGGACGTAGATTGGTGTATTACGCTGTAAGCTTGAAATCGGAACTCAGTTTATACGGATATAATATGATGATGATATATCATCTTTTCATGAGGATGAGAATGTTATATATATATATATATATATATATATATATATATATATATATATATATATATATATATATATATATATATATATATATATACACAAGATGACAGTTCATGCCGTAGATCATTCTAACATACTGATTGTTCTACTAGTAGAATAACTATGCAGAGGATAACGACACATATTGTTTGAATAGCTGAATAGTTCTTCGATCTTGCCATGCAGATAAGGTATTTCAATTGTTAAGAAGTAAAGACTCAGCGCTTGTACGTAACGAAGCGCATATAAAGCTATGCTGATATCATAAAGTAATTCCCTTTGAAATATAAATTAGGGAAAATGTATATTCAGTGTGTGGCTATGGACAGATAATTATTTACAATGCAGGATCCCAGAAGCAATTAGACACGATGAGCAGAATATTGAATTTAGACTTTATGCCGTAATATGTGCAAATAGGTAAAGGTTGTGTCAAAAAACAACACTACTAATTGTACAATGCGACCTCAACACTAATATCTACATATTCGTTATTATAATTTTGTCCTTTTCCTGGAGAAATGGTTTGGAGTTCGAATCTTATACTCACCAGTAATGTACACTTTGGGCTGTGGTCCACGGTTTAGCCCTAGACGGGTCAATATTTCATACTTTGAATCATCTTTTCTCATTTCTGGAAGTTGCTTTTCATCAAATATATCTTCTAGTCCATTGTCAACTTTGTGAACTACCGATTCACACGAAAACTCTTTGTACAACTGTGACATTAGCAACAAACTAAAGAGAAATATCCACGTCAGAGATTTGACCGTATGCATCGTAACCTATTTACTATCACCTATTTGGTATTAAGATAAACTATTAAACATAAATTAATATTTTCAACTGCGTCAGGTTTCTGCAATACTGCTCAGGTTTCTAACTGTCCGAAGATGAAGAAACCTCAGCTTATATTGATGTTTTAAGGCGAATCAAAAGGGAATGACCGGTAAAAGAATCTTGGAAACGGAGATTGACTTTCTGATCGACACAGACCATTGACCAACGGTTATTTTTGTCAGGTTCTGTACTCGGTATGGCTAGGTCCCGATTGTATATATGTCCAAATGAAGAAGTTTTGAAGTAGTGTTTTAGAACCATACGTTAGAAATAGCCTTTGAATAATTGTGACACACCAACATCACTTTGCAATTTACAAAGGTGCTTAGGATAATTCAACATGAAACATTAATTCTACTCCCATGTCTAAATGCATAAATAAATTCATGTCTCGTGGTAAAAGGCCGATTTTGATTTTTATATAATCACATTAGTCCGAGATTACTTTCGTCAATAAACTATCCTAAAATTAATGGATAAAGTTATGCTGAAGTATTGACTCGATTCATAGATAACCTTAATATAATCTTTTTATACAGTTGGAGATCGTTGTATAAGAAAACTGTCTTTATATACATATTACAAAACACAATTATTCGCTAAAAAAGAAACGCAACTTGCGGATGAATTGGTGTTGTACTATTTATGTAGCTCCATCTACTACATAAATAATGTATTCATGATACAAAGTAACAAACGGGCTTAATTCAACAGGAACATATCAGGAAGGTTGGGAACAATAGCACGATATTTGAACTGGTTTTAATTATTGATCTATACAGTACAGAACGGGTTCATACGAAGGTAACCGCTACTTGCTCAGTGTATTTACATAACAGGGCTATGAAGTTTAAACGTGACTATCATAGGGTAATACTCAAACCTAATACGTCTTTCAGATATAATGATGTAAAGTAGTACAAAAACAAGATGTATGTATACCGTTTTGTTCTTCTTGTGGTGGGATAATAGGAATATCACCCGGTAGTTCAATTTCTTCTTCTTTTGGTGTTCCCATTGGTGTGGTAAAATATTATGGTTCAGATGGCGGGGAGTTAATATCAATATCACCTAATCGTTCTATTTCTTCCTGAAGTTGTCTTTTTTTGTTGTTTTTGTCGTATTGCAATCGTTATTATATCACCAGGAAGTGTTCTTAAAGAGTTTTTTGTTTGTTTGGATCTTCTTGCTATTTCTTCAAGTACATAAGTACAGAATCTTCTTTTCTTGATCCTTCCTTTGGGACATCTCCGTATATAGCTCGCTCAGTGGCTGATATTAACCCTTTCGTTGCCATGGTAATTGGTCAAAACAATTGTTCAGTATCACCAGAAAAATCGGTCTGAAGATTCTGTCGAGCTTGAAGTTTTCCCGTACGGAATTGCGTACTGCTATACACTTTCTGATTGACGCTAATCTTTCCCTCGCTAAGATAGATAGATAGATAGATAGATAGATAGATAGATAGATAGATAGATAGATAGATAGATAGATAGATAGATAGATAGATAGATAGATAGACAGACAGACAGACAGACAGACAGACAGACAGACAGACAGACAGACAGACAGATAGATAGATAGATAGATAGATAGATAGATAGATAGATAGATGGATAGACAGATAGATACATAGATAGATAGATAGATAGATAGATAGATAGATAGATAGATAGATAGATAGATAGATAGATAGAAAGACACAGATAGATAGATAGATAAGAGAGAGAGAAAGACACAGATAGATAGATTGATTGATTGTTTGATTGGGTCTCTTTCAGGGTCAGTAATGAATAAAATATACAGCAATTGCTATTAATTTTTTTTATATTTTCTGGCAAACTTTTTTTGTACATGCATTTGTAGTATCAAATATTTTATGGATTTGGCTCTTTGACCACTGTGTCAGTTTGGTAATGGGGTTATTTATCGGTGAAACGTACTCTCAAAATCATGAATTATGCAATGGTGAGCCATCAACATAGAAAAATGCATTCATAGGATGTATAATATTACTATACAAGTATTGTTGAATGATGGGTATCAACTTAGATAATGTCGTGTTTGTAGGTAAACAAGTGACATAATATAATATCACAGATATAGGGATTGAGCATTCAGGGTTTCCCGTTTACCTGTACCCCATGGTTTTAGTTGTGGATTCCATATCTGACCCCAATCTGACACAGGTTTGTCTCACAGAAGCATCCGTTTGACACTCAGAATGTGTGTCTGAAGTGTGAAATGCTATAATAATAATATGTCATAACCTTAGACCTTCTTGATGTTTGAATTACCCAACCTGTACACCTGCCTGAACTGCTAATCAGTTAGCAATGTTCTTATGAAAAGCTCTAAGGATTGCATAGGATTGATAATTAATATATATGTTAACTTTGATATTTTGCTTTGAGATTGTGTGTATTACACGGATAGAGATAATTGAAGCTCATCATTTCTTTAAAAAGTAATACGGCAAATAGGCAGTGATGATTATAAACTAGAACATAAATTTGACTCATATATTTATAGTTTTGAATTTTGAAAATATTACTTCAGGATTGTAAGATTGCTTTAAGATTGTAAGGGAATCAAAGCTATAAAGGAACTGTTGTATTTGCTTGAGATTTTGGAGTCAAAAGAATGAAACGCATATTTGCTGGTTTGGAGTTGTTTTAATGTTTTGGTGGGTGAGATAATTCCTTGAAGCAATTGGAACTTGTCTATCTATCTGTCAAACTTGTGTTTTCTTAATAATTCCTGAACCATTGAGATAACAAAACTGGAATGCTTTTTGCATCTTAAAGTTATTTCTCATATAATATAGAACATCTCTGATCAGAATTGTACAAGCTATCCCTGTTTGTATAACAAATTGGGCCGATTTACCCGTCACATATTTCTATTTAATATCTCCTGAACCCTTTGGCATATCATCATAAAGCTTCATGGACTAGTGTATGAATTGGTGCATGCTTAAGCTCTACATTGGGAACATCTGATATGACTACTGTAGTACTATCATACAAGGTACTTATTGGAATGATTCTTTATGAATACACTATGGAGTTCTGATATGAATATTTGCTATGAAAAAAACTGCAGTGAATGCATACATCTTGATAAACTGAGAAACAAGTTCATCAAGGATGTTCTTGACTTGAGTTCCACAAGGAATTATGAGATTTCAGTTGTATATCAATGACATTTTCAGCACTATCATAATTAAGTCATCTAGTTAGGAAGTGTTTAGACTCACAGGGTGGTTATTTGTTTCTTCAGCATACTAGACTCACAATTGAATGTGTATTCCAGTGCTGTCAAACTTGTCGCTCTGTGGTCTGGTGATCAGAGTGTCTGCCTCAGATGTGGAAGGTCTTGGGTTCTATCCCTGGCCAAGTCTACCTAAAACTTATACAAATAGTACTAATATCTGCCTAGCTTGGCATTCAGCATTGAGAGGATAGTATTAGGACTGGTCTGAAAAATATGTTTCTCTCCCTTTTTCTGGGTTTTATGGACTGAACAGTAGATGCTCTTTCCATAGACTAAGATTGTTTCGACTCTTAAATTAACTTTCTTTGCCTCTGAATCCAAAGGTGCTACTAGAAGCATATTAATTTGAGTACCACATTCTGAATGCTTACCTCAGAGTGAATTAAAAAAAATAATAAAAAAAATGAATTCATACATCGCACAGTGGAGACCTTACACCTGCAGCTTATCACAGAAGAGTGGGTATAAAACAAAGCAAAGACCTCTTAGGCCTTTTGTGTAATTTTGATTTCGGATATGGTTATGTGCCCAAAGTGGAGTTTCATGCATGCTCATCTAACTGAATAAGGCACCTTTTGATCTGATCACATGAGCTTCATTGGTTCAGCTCTCATATTTTAATCGGCTTCTTTTTCATACTGGCGTCCACAACATGATACATACTTTATCATTTGATCTTAACAAAAGTTCCACCTAAACGTGTCAGTGTCACTTCTCATAGCCCCTGTTTTAATTGCCAATACATGGTCCCCACTCATGGGAAGTCAAGTCTTTTGTAGTGTAACATAATTCTTGTAAGGCTTCTTGAACTCAAGGTTGTCCACAGGACGTAGTTCAAGGTTTTAAGTCATATAAAACTTGATCTGGTGAAAAAGGAGTAATCTGATCTATTCCAATCTCTTAAAGAGAGAATAGAATATATCTCAGCATGGGAAATTCTGCCATCTTACATAAGCTACATAATCAATTCTGAATATGGAGGATTGGCATGACAATTTCCTTTGGATTTTGGGAAAGAAAAATTTTCCCTTTTTCCATAGCCACATCCAGCCAGGTTCTGAATTTAGAATGCCACATATATTATTGAAGACTGTTATTGTTCTCTATGGGGTGAGGCAATGTAACTCATTACACCTCATACCTGTTCTTTCAAGGTATTTTGATTTGGTAATGTTTTTTGAAGAAAGACTCAGTTGTCTTTTTTAGCAAATATTTTCCTTGATAAACTTATTTAGATATTTATATGGATGCCCTCCAAACCTCCTCATAGTTACATCATACTACAAGAATATAGGGGCGTTGAGTGGCTAAGTGGTCTAAATCAATCTTTATTATGGATCACTGCCATTTCACCTCTGTCTGCGTGGGTTTGACTCTCAGATTCGGCCATTGTGGATATCTGAGAAAGCTTGCAAGTGGCTTCTCGTGGGACACTGTTCCTTTCGAAGGTTTTAACCGGATTCTTCCTCTACCTTTAATACTGGCTGCCATGTATAGACTATCGTGCGCTAAAAATGGCGTTAAAATCGACAACAACAACATCTAAAAGAAGAACATGTGTTCCACTCCAGTAGTAAATGAGGTACACAGGAGTTGACACTAATCACTAATCATTGGGAGAAGTCCTTGCCTGATATTTATTCTTGAAAATATTGCATTTGTTATTATTTGTGTTATCTTGTTTTACATCTTTGTTAAATGAAAAAAACTTGTTATGGCTGATTAGTCTTATGTAACTGAAATACTGTTTTAATGTACCAAAGTCCTTTCATTCATATGTGATGTGTCTAGAATTTATAGGAAATAAGTACATGGTTTAAACCAAACCAAGCCAACATAATTCGTTGAAATTTATTAACTCAACAACTTGACAGCTTAATCTCGTAATCATATGTTCCTAATTATGACAGTTAGAACCTGTGGAATATGGTAATGTTTATATTTGCAAGTCATAAGTTGTATAAAATAATTCAGAACAAATTGAGTGGATTGGAAGCCCAATTTAGCCTAACATTTACAAGGAGTTTACGAACATTTGTATTTTGCATACAACTAAAATGAAGTAGTCTCCCCTCACACACAATCAATAATGGAGTTTCACAATTGATTATCTTAATGGTTTGTTGGAACAACTCATGATTGATTATAATCGAATATTGGAACAACAATATTGGCCAAATTGAATATATAGTTTATAGCTATAATACTTTGTCTTTGGAGGACTGGACTTACTAGGTAGTGGTAGTTCTCCTATGGCAGTGTTTCCCAAACTTTTTCATGCCATTGTCCCCTGGGTTATCCTCGGAACTCTCAACGTTATCCTGTAAAAATAGCATTAGCGCCCTCTAGATAATCCCACTGCCAATTTTGGGAACCACTGTCCTTAAATGTCATGATTTATTGAAGAAACATTTTTGAGTAGAAAAGTTTTTATTTTTGTAAAAGAATTTATATTAATATTTTAGCCCAATATTTTAAGAACTTTATATTTTTCTTCTTTCCATTTTCATTTATTTTATATGCCATTTAAAGGCGTCTAACAATTGTATTACTTATCCTTAACTTGAGGAGTACGTATTTGCTCTTTATGTAGTAGGATTTATTTGGTAAGAATTTTTTAAAATTTTATCACTAGGGTTTTAGAATCTTACTTTTGTTAATCAGCACATTATAGCCCTGACTTTACGTAAGTGTCATGTGAGTATACACATAGATACATTCTTTCTAAATTTACCAATTGATTGACTTTCAGGTGAATGCAGGTACACATTACTGGACTCCTGCTTGGACAGACTGGACATTTTTGAGTTTTTGAATCATGTGAAGGATGGTCTTAAAGTACACTATGATATCAAGATGTTGACCTATCTCATGATAGTTCGTCTTGGTCACCTATGTGTAAGTGCTGTTCGCCAGAGTAAGTGATCATATCATTATTGCTGTAGTACATCAAACACAAAGCAAGTGTTTATAACATTCTCATTGGTCATACAGTCTTACCCGTTTATGTCAACATCCTCAGGCGCGAGCAAATTTAGTTAACATAGGTGAATGTCGAGAAAAGAAGCAGCAACAGGGGCGAATCAGACAACTTTCAGAAGCGTCCATTTGGCAAACCAAGGCTTCTTCGAAATCGTAAAAAAGCGTCCATTTAGCAAACCAAGGCTTACTCGACATCGTGAAAAAAAGACGCCATTGTCATTATCGCACCCCTTCTGTTGCTATGGGTTTAAAAATCCTTGTTGAAATTCCTAGCAATTTTAATCGAATATTTGATCAAGTCCGATACGATATCTTGATCTAAGATCATGCACATTTATCGTTACAAATCCATGTGGGATCGACTGAGCGTGACTAAAGAAATTTCTAACAAGATTATAATCCACATCTGCACTGAACCAAGTCTGGTGAATATTTCGTAGCGCATGTGTATCGACTCCGTTGAATACAGCAAGATTATTATCGTTATCTCTGATCACTTTTGGAATTTGTGTGTATCCTTGAGTGACATATATCCCATTAGTGTTTTTATGCCTACCCCTGCAAAAATATCGTTAGAGGATTATTTTGATTGTCTAACATGATATCATCATATACGACTATGTAGGTTTGTGTGTGTGTGTATGCACGTATGTATGTATGTATGTATGTATGTATGTATGTATGTATGTATGTATGTATGTATGTATGTATGTATCTATGTATGTATGTAGGTAGGTAGGTAGGTAGGTAGGTAGGTAGGTAGGTAGGTATGGATGGATGGATGGATGGATGGATGGATGGATGGATGGATGGATGGATGGATGGATGTATGTATGTATGTATGTATGTATGTATGTATGTATGTATGTATGTATGTATGTATGCATGTAGGTATGCATGCATGCATGTATGCATGTATGCATGTATGCATGTATGTATGTATGTATCTATGTATGTATGTATGTATATATGTATGTATGTATGCATGTATGTATGTATGCATGTAGGCATGCATGCATGAATGTATGCATGTATGCATGTAGGTATGTATGTATGTATGTATGTATGTATGTATGTATGTATGTATGTATGTATGTATGTATGTATGTATGTATGTATGTATGTATGTATGTATGTATGTATGCATGTATGTATGTATGCATGTAGGCATGCATGCATGAATGTATGCATGTATGCATGTAGGTATGTATGTATGTATGTATGTATGTATGTATGTATGTATGTATGTATGTAGGTATGTATGTATGTATGTATGTATGTATGTATGTATGTATGTATGTATGTATGTATGTATATATGTATGTATGTATGCATGTATGTATGTATGCATGTAGGCATGCATGCATGAATGTATGCATGTATGCATGTAGGTATGTATGTATGTATGTATGTATGTATGTATGTATGTATGTATGTATGTATGTATGTATGTATGTATGCATGTATGTATGTATGCATGTAGGCATGCATTCATGCATGTATGCATGTATGCATGTAGGTATGTATGTATGTATGTATGTATGTATGTATGTTAACTTAGGAAAAGTACTGTTTACAGCTATTCCAACAATAACAACACCAGTATTTATATGATGATATTAACGTATTTGATGTATACAGTGCATTCAGATTGTTTGGCTTCACATGAGCGTAACAGATATGTCTTCATGAAAACTATATATGTGGTGAATGTTGCACCTTATTTAAAAGAACATATGTAGAAAAATTTTCTCGAAAGAATATTTTGCCTCAGACAGCACCTGTTATACTTAAAAGATTATTAGTTTTTGTATAAAATATAATTTTACAGCAGAAAAGTTACAAAGAAGTGTATATCTTACACATATAAATTCAGTTACTGAGATCGCGTTAATGTTTTCGAAATTATGAATTGTTACACTCGATACACTTAGTTCACGGAAAATCTGCTTTTATCAGAGACATCCACAAGATTCCACTCTCATCTCGCTCCAATTATCGTGGTTAATACTTGAATTAACAGTATATACCAATTTTATTGAGGAGAGTTTTGTTGGAACACAGCAAGGTTTGTGGATCTGAGAATTATATCCGTTCATAATGACCTGACGATGACTATGTTTTGTAGAATCCAAAACCATCGTTTGCGCCAACGAACATTCCCCAGCACAATAATATGCATTATATCCAGGTGGGGCGACAATAAATTTCTGAAATATATAAATAGACGTGTATTAACAGCAGTCACCATTTTTGGATATAAGAAAATATATGAAAATATATAAATTACGAATTTAAAACTCGGGTCATTGCTAATATAGATATCAATGAACCACGTAAATCCAAATGAAAACTTCGTTATATTGATTTGTCGCCACGTGCGTGCTTGTGAATGAGCAAATATATGGTACTGTGTACGATATTTGGGTAATTCAAGCAATGGTAATTTTTTTTTACTGTAACGTCAATGCTATATATGTTGTAGCTTGTCGATTTGAAACAAAACTACATCATCGTTTAGAGACATGTGTATTCAAACAGGCCTCCTTATTAAGGTTTAATGAAGAATATTATATTAACAAGACTCTTTACAAGGTATATAAGACTAAGATATATAGCTGAAGTTTGAGTGTGACAAAGTATATCTATTTATCTATCTATCTATTTATCTATCTATCTATATCTATCTATCTATCTATCTATCTATCTATCTATCTATCTATCTATCTATCTATCTATCTATCTATCTATCTATCTATCTAGGAGATCCAGCAGGTATCATGGAGACACCCACGTTCCCGCCACTGGCACCAGCTAGATCTAGTCATCACCAGGCGCGCGGAACTAGCCAGCGTCCTTCTCACCCGCAGCTACCACAGTGCCGACTTCGACACGAACCACTCCCTTGTGGCCAGCAAGGTGCGAAAAATACCCTAGAAACTGCACCACGCCAAGAAAAATGGTCGCCCAAGCATCAACACCTGCTCTGCAAGCAATCTAGAGAAGACACAGCAGTTCATCTGCAAACGTCACGAGGCTCTCACCAAAGAGACACCTGATGACACTATCGGCTCCAAGTGGTCCCACCTCCGAGACGCTGTGTACAACTCAGCCATTACTGCCTATGGGAAGAAAAAGCACAAAAACACAGACTGCTATGAGGCCAGCTGGGAGGAGATGGAACCCGTGACTGAGGCGAAGAGGAAAGCCCTCCAGGCTTACAAGGCTGCGCCTAGCCTTGGTACATAACAGGCCCTCAAGACTGCCAGGAAAAATGCCCAGCAGACCGCCCGTCACTGCGCTAACACCTACTGGCTGGTTTGAGCACTATCTTGAGATGTATGCAACACAAAACGTCGTCACGGACACCGCCCTAGACGCCATCCCAGACCTGCCAGTCTTGGAGGAACTAGACACACCACCCACCCTGGAAGAGCTTAGAAAAGCCATCGACTGCCTCGCTTGTGGGAAGGCCTTTGGGAGTGACGACATTCCGCATGAAGTTCTACAGATAAGGAAACTTGCACTGATCCAGCCTCTGCACAAACTCCTCTGCCTCTGCTGGGGACAAGGACACATCCCCCAGGACATGTGTGATGCAAACATTGTCACTCTATACAAGAACAAAGGAGACCGCAGTGACTGTAACAACTACCGGGGCTTCTCTCTTCTCAGTATTGTTGGAAAGCGTTCGCCCGTGTCGTCCTGGCGCGCTTGCAGACCCTAACATCCCGAGTCTACCCCGAGTCCCAGTGTGGCTTCCGAGCAGGCAGGTAAACTGTAGACATGATCTTCTCACTACGACAGCTGCATGAGAAGTGTCGTGAGCAGCAGATGCCCCTCTACATTGCCTTCATAGACCTGACCAAGGCATTTGACCTGGACTCAGCGGACTCTTCATGATCCTTAAGAAGATAGGCTGCCCCCGACGACTGCTCGCTATAATAACATAGTACCACGAGAACATGCACAGCACAGTGTGCTTCGACGGCGCAAAATCAGAGGCCATCCCAGTCAGCAGCGGAGTGAAGCAAGGCTGTGTTCTTGCGCCAACTCTCTTTGCCATCGTCTTTTCCATTTTCCTCCAGTACGCCTTCAAGGACTGCAGCATAGGGTATGTATATCCAAACTAGGACTGACGGAAAGCTGATCTATCTATCTATCTATCTATCTATCTATCTATCTATCTATCTATCTATCTATCTATCTATCTATCTACCCACCTACCTACCTACCTACCTACCTACATATCTATCTATCTATCTATCTATCTATCTATCTATCTATCTATCTATCTATCTATCTATCTATCTATCTATCTATCTATCTATCTTTCTATCTATCTATCTATCTATCTATCTATCTATCTATCTATCTATCTATCTATCTATCTATCTATCTATCTATCTATCTATCTATCTATCTATCTATCTATCTATCTATATATATATATATGCATGCAAGAATCAATAATCAATATATAAATTTATGGTAATTAAATGAACTAATCAGTAGAAATGCAAACACTTACATTCCATCCTATCTTTGTGAAATTCACATACGTATTGTGTCTTTGGCATTCCGACCCTGCAGGCTGCTGGCCAGCCGAATGTCCACCTGTAAAAGTAATATGCTCCGATAAGTATGATTCGTCAATAATAATAATTACAAAAAAGAAAGCGAAACACGAAAGAACAAATATAAACTAAACGTCTCATTTGAATATACATTATATACTATTTCTTCTCTGCAGTCTTGAACTCGTAATTCCCCAATTCGTTATTACAAATTCTCAATCTGAGATAATTATGTCTATGTATTTGGATAATAGCGCATATCATGAAATAATCAATTTGGTATGTGATGTATTTGGTGGGCTTATATAAATAGAGCATGTTAGATATGGCGTTATGTTGTGCTGGCCCGCGTTCACTTGTGATAAGTGTATTGCCTTAGTCTACTTAGTGAAGCAGTTTCAAATACTACAAACTATATATGTCGACTTACAGCTAACACAATTATTATGTACCGCAATATAAATTTAAGGCTAAATTACTATGCATTTTTGTTACAATATACTTTACACAATTGCAATGATTTTGTTTCTACCCAGGAGGAAATTCTTCCCAGAATGAAAATGAGATTTTGAGAGTCATTTTATAAGACAAGTAATCTGAATTTTTTGCCGCTTAGATAACTATTGATCTACACACTCTACTAATAATACTTCATTACTTTATGTTGCTTTAATTAGTATAATACTTTCTATATTATATCTTGGTTGTTCTTTGCAGTAATGGATATTCAAGATCGGTATATAAACGGACAATAATACGAAATATTATGAATATCTATATTAATACTTGTCTGACGTGCGACTGTAGAGAAGGAAAGACATCTCCTATACATGGTGTTACTGTATTTTATTATTTAATTATTTATATTTTCATGCATTTTTTTATATTTTTTAAAAATTTATTATAAAGCTGTATGTATTATTTCTCATGTCTATATGTCTGTGCACTTATCGTCATTGAAAGGAAACTATTTATATCAAAGTGTGTGTGTGTTATGTGGATTTTTCAATAAGGTTTAACAAATATTCAGTCATTTCATTGTAATATCTCCAGTGTTGCTGGTTATGGTGATATGTATCAATAGGGCATCTATCCAACAACTTGTGTCTTGAGGACGATCAGTCCCAACACTAACCTACATATGTCAAAAGCGATTGTTTACTTTTGCATCCAAAATAATGAAGTATTCTGACTCTCAGATAAATAAGTGTAAGTGCATTACCCAAGGTAATTTAATGTATTAGCCTAACAAACGATGTTGAAAGAAGAACGAATATGGGCTCATTATATGGATAAATCAACCTATATTAATATTACAAGCTACACATAGTTGTCAGATTATTACTTGTCATTACGCCTGTTAATCAAATCTATAAGAGTTTCCTTTTCTGCTTTAGAGAGTCAGGTCCGTCATATGTATATATAACATTAACACATGAAAAGCACGATCATCGTAGAACATATAGTTATTTATATGAATATAGTGAATGTAATGTCATTACATTGTATAAAAGTAGTTACTATAGAGTGATATGCAATGAGACGTCACATATTTACATTAATTTACAGTGATCAGTATAGAAATAGCAAATAGTTAAATGAATTTAATGCATATGCAGAAATCGGCATTAAAAGGCTTTTATTGATATGAAAGAAGTGTTTACGGTGACCTGAATAACACTGCAATATATTTATATATCTTTAAATATATATATATATATATATATATATATATATATATATATATATATATATATATATATATATATATATATATATATATATATATATATATATAATGCATGTACAGTGATCGGGAAAGAAAGGCAGATGTTGATCTGAAAATGGAATGTGCAGGGCGATTCGCGTACAAATATGAGGTAAAGCCTGCATCATATTTGTCCATATATGTAGATTTTAATATTTATCAGCTTTCAGGCATAACTATGTTTTTGTTTGCTTTAAGGAAATCCAAAGTTTATTTTGTATCATTGCTAGCAATGTTTTAAGCTCGTGTGCATCGTTCTATGTGTTACTTAGATCATACTCGCATTATTAGCAGCTGTACATATGAGAAGATGGGTGAAACAAAGAACAAACAAAGAAGGAAAACAAATAAAGTAAAATTAATTTTAAGCTTAACTCGAATGGCTGTATATAAAATGTAATGGAGTTTTGTTTTGAACAAATGTGGAGAATGGAGTTATTTTGTCATATTTTAGTATATAAACTAAATATATAGTTTCAACAAAAATTACGAACTGTCTTATTCCACCTGCAGTAGTAAAAAATGGTTAAGTATACATTTTCGTGATATAATATACGGCCGACGGAGTTTTGGAGACATTTTTTATTAATTGAGCAGCCTTAGATAATCTCTAGAATATTTTATTAAACAGTCATTGGATTCGTGTTTCTAAATTCAGTGGGACTATACATTGGCATTTTCAAGCTACCATACAAAGAAAATATTAAACCTGGTGCAATTCGTCTTAATAACGGAATGATTTATGTTTTGGTCTTACATATTTTAGATTATTTGATGGAGACCGGACATTGGTTGGTCTGGGTTACACTAATTGGATAATGTAATTTAAGAAAGGAGCGCAGTATATCATGTTTTGCCTTTTCCGAGATAGTATTGAGTAGGTCACGTTTCTTGAAAGACCGTAACAGTGTTAGTCGTTTAATTAATTTTTTTTAATGTGCTCTGACGTAGTACTTTCATAGACTGAAAAGGGATTATTTTGTTTACACTTCATAATACTCTAAATTCCTGTCACAATATCAGTGTGATGACTTTTCGTTATTAAATCGGTTACGAAGTCATAAACGTTTTTCTGTTGTAAATTTATTTTATTCTGTATATTTTATATTCTCACCTTTTTGATTTGATACAATGAAACCAGCAAACAGTCACAATGTCAAAAAAGTGGTAAACTTTATTTTAAAACTAATCCACTAACGACGGATGAATTACTCCAATGTTTCAGTTTAATTGATAGTTCCGAATCAGCGCTTTTTATCTTAATATAATAAATATACATTGATTACATATTTGACATAAAGAACATTATAGATAAAAATGCCTCGGGTATTATTAATGAGTCGAAAACTGAATCTCCATATAAAATATGGAATCGAAATTAAAATAGAAGACTTAAATGCTGCTAAGAAACTTTTGGTTCACATTTTATTTTATAGAAAGAAGGAAGAGAGAGAGAGAGAGAGAGAGAGAGAGAGAGAGAGAGAGAGAGAGAGAGAGAGAGAGAGAGAGAGAGAGAAGAGAGAAACAGATTTTAAAAGAAAATTAAACGAAACTGAAAATGAAAGAGATACATAGATGCAATTGCAAATATTTGAAATAATCAGAATATTTTAGACGAAACAAGGATCTTCTTTAAAATATGAACGTTATGTAAACATTTATGAACAAATTTGTGGAAGAGAACTATATGACATTTTTCGTGATTCGAACAATCCAATCCCTTTAAAAAATATTATCTGAAACATTAGGTTCTCAGGACTAATATAATCAATATTTTGGGAATGTTTGTTTACAGTCAGCATGCCCTGTTATATTATAATTCCTCTGCGTCATGTTACTTGAACATTGTGCTTAGTTAAGTTCTAAATAATATTGGTGATTCTATATTGCTTGTTACTATAGATGATTCAAGTAAACCACCATTTATGACTTTCATTTGGATTACTTCGGGTGGATCTGTATGATTTTTAAATCTCAGCTCACTTCATTACGATCCAAATGTTCGAAACAATATCTGAGTAAAATGTTTAGGAATAGCTTTTCTATTGCGAACGTAATCCCTAATGGAAATATACGAAAATGACTTCAGCAAGTGTGACTGAACACGCCTTGCTTCTGAAGGTGGAGGATTATAGCAATGTTTATGCCGCTATAGTTACTGTCAGGTGGCTTTCGTGAAAAATGTGTATTACACCAAATATATAGAGGATGGATGATTTAAAATTGGCTGATTTTAGTTGCAGAGATTCTATAATTTCTTTAAATATTTCTTACAGTGAAATATCAATTATATGATTAAAACTAGAGGTTCTCATCCATTACAGTCAAGCAAGATGGTGATGTCTCTTTCTGCTTCATTACCTAGACCACAGGCATATATTACAATGAATTAAGAGTTAATCCAGCCAGAAGAAGCAAACCAATTATGCAATTATTTTGTGCCGATGCAACCACAATTATTATTAAATGATAACAAAGAGGGGAAATCGCATAAACAAAGAAAAAAACTAATCCTACGTTTTGTTCTGAAGGTGCATGTCTCATGAACTCTTCTTTTGACATCTGAAACAAGTCACTCATCGACTCTTGTTTACTTTCAGGACCATAATCTTCAACATGCGCGGATTTGCCGGGTGTAGTATCTTGATCTATGAAACATTATATACAAGTAAATAATTTAATTTTTCAGTCAATCTCCGTATTGTCAGTTGAAGTCTATCTTCGTGCGAAACACGTAAAAACGCTCTCTCTGTCTACATGTCTCTGTCTCTATTTTTTTCTCTCACTCTCTATATTTATATTTGTTTAACCTGAGTCATGCAAGGACTAAAATATCAATGGAAATTAGCATAGTATACGGTAGTCATGATAATTTAATATTTCACCAATCTTACATAGATCTTAAGGGTTACATGATCTGCCAGGACCATAAGTGTCAAGTTTAATTTCCTAAAGACAAAATTCATTTAGCATCTACGTTTTGATTACTTTCCAAACACAAAAATCTCTAATATACAACGAAACGAAACAGTTTCATATCAAAAGCAAATATACTGTCATTCACAGGTTTAAGATTTGTTTACAGACAAACTAATATACTTTCGCAAAAAGACAGAAAAATGTGTAATTGTTTATAATGTGTAGTTGTAGACATAGAGATAAAGAACACATACAACAAGAAAAATGCAATCAGAAATATGGATTGGCAAATGTGTTTCATATATCTCATTTGTATAGATATGGGCTGACATATCAATGCTCTCTTCCGCTTTAAATCGTTCGTATTATAACTATAACTTGGATAAATATTCAATATTTAAGGTAGGATTTCCTTAGGCAAAGTGCCTTAGCCCTATTGCTTAGGTATGCGTAGCTTAACATGATTTGTTATGTTACTTTATCTTAAAAGTGCCAACATATCAAAGTCAGGATTTGAATCTAAAAGTCTTTCAAATTGTTCTCGAGTTCTTGATCATGTTTATGAAATATAAAAATAACCTCATTTGAAGTCAATATTGAGCCCAAAGTTGTAAGATATTGCTACCAAGCAACAAACATCACATAACAGTGGATTGCCATAATGAGTATCATACAAATCAAAGTGTAAAGATACTATGCATCGTCACAACGGAACAAGTCTTATGGGGGTAGATTAAAAAAAACCGAGGAAACAAATTATACACTTTAACTTTGCAGAATTATTCTTACATAAGCAATTAATGTCATAAATCAATATTGGGAAATAATTCTAATTCCGGAAATTCTAAGCATGGCTAGTATGGTGTCTAGAGGCCACGTGATATGCTGCCTCATCAAAACTCGGAATAGTGGTATCTTCTGCGCAAGGTAATCACTACACGCCTATGACAATGAATTTATAAACATTACAGTCTAAATACAATTTGTATAGAATGACATACATACCAGGAATGTTTTTTCTTTTTTTTTTGGTCTCCTCTAAATAAAAGAATTGAATATCTCGACGTGAAAAGAATTGAGTCATATGATCAATTGCTTATATGCCAGGCAAACGTGGCAGATTTTGCAATGACTATAAACATCGTCTCTTAGGTTGATGATATGTATTTTAATTGTTTAGCCATTGCCGTTGGCCATAGAGACGCATTCGCACACATACATACTAAGCCATATTTTCATGATTTTACTTACAAATAAATATATGTCAAACAAGGCATATCACATACGAATATAATGACAAAAAGGTTTTTGATAGTAAATCAAAAACCTTGAAGTGATTAAATGGACGTAGATTGGTGATTTACGCTGTAAGCTTGAAATCGGAACTCAGTTTATACGGATATAATAATATGATGATATATCCTCTTTTCATGAGGATGAGAATGTTATATCTATATATATATATATATATATATATAAATATATATATATATATATATATATATATATATATATATATAATACATAAGATGACAGATCATGCCGTAGATCATTCTAACATACTGATTGTTCGACTAGTAGAATAACTAAGTCGTAAGTCAGCAGAGGATAAAGATACATATTGTTTGACTAGCTGAATAGTTCTTCGATCTTGCCATGCAGAGAAGGTATTTCAATTATTAAAAAGTAAAGACTCAGCGCGTGGAGGTAACGAAGCGCATATAAATCTATGCTGATATCATAAAGAAATTCCCTTTGAAATATAAATAAGGAACAATGTATATTCAGTGTGTGCTATGGACAGATTATTAGTTACAATGCAGGATTGCAGAAGCAAATAGACACGATGAGCAGAATATTGAATTTAGACTTTATGCCGTAATATGTGCAAATAGGTAAAGGTTGTACCAAAAAACAACACTACTAATTGTACAATGCGACCTCAATGCTAATATATACATATTCGTTATTATAATTTTGTCCTTTTCCTGGAGAAATGGTTTGGTGTTTAAATCTTATACTCACCAGTAATGTACACTTTGGGCTGTGGTCCACGGCTTAGCCCTAGACGGGTCAATATTTCATGCTTTGAATCATCTTTTGTCATTTCTGGCAGTTGCTTTTCATCAAATATATCTTCTAGTCCATTGTCAACTTTGTGAACTACCGATTCACACGAAAACTCTTTGTACAAGTGTGACATTAACAACAGACTATAGAGAAATATCCACGTTAGAGATTGACCGTATGCATCGTAACCTATTTAATATCACCTATTTGGTATTAAGATAAACTATTAAACATAAATTGATATTTTCAACTGCGTCAGGTTTCGGCAATACTGCTCAGGTTTCTAACTGTCCGAGGATGAAGAAACCTCAGCTTATATTGATATTTTAAGGCGAATCACAAGGGAATGACCGGTAAATGAATCTTGATAACGGAGATTGACTTTCTGCTCGAAACAGACCATTGACGAACGGATATTCTTGTGAAATTCTGTACTCAGTATGGCTAGATCCTAATTGTATAGATGACCAAATGAATAGGGTTTGATTTAGTGCTTTAAAACCATACGTTAGAAATAGCCTTTGAATGATAAATGACACACCAACATCACTTTGCAATTTACAAAGGTGCTTAGGATAATTCAACATGAAATATTAATTCTACTCCCATGTCTAAACGCATAAATAAATTCAAAATGTCTCGTGGTGAAAGGCCGATGTTGATTTGCTTATGTATTTTTCGGGTAACACTACAGCCTCAGAATCTTTACACTTATGTTCATATGTCAGATGACATTAATGGGATAAAGTAAGGGATAAGATAGACTTTCTACAATTCATCCTCAGACCAGCACAACCAAAGTCATTTGGATAAAACAATCCATTTCATTCTACACATTTCATAAACAAAACATTTGTCACCAACAATATACAAAATTATATGATTATATTTATATAATATAAAAGCATATTTATAAATAGTTCAGGTAATGATAGAGAACTGGTACATTTAAAATTTGTACATACATAAACGAAATGTATTTATGCATTTCAATTATATAATTATATTTGAAAAGGTATTGCTACTTCTTAAAACTCAGTAACAAGATTATTTTTCTACTTTGTTTTTAATGTAACAAAATTTCAACAGAGATATTTATGCCAATCTATTGACTGAAATATTCATACATTTCAGAAAATTTGATAACAAATGTGTATTTAAGAAAAATTACATAATACAATATTTAGCTAAAAAAATATACCTTGTTTCCGATATCAGGTGTTTAAACTTTAAATTTAAATAACAGGTGCACGTTTACATAATCATATTAGTCCGAGATTACTTTCGTCAATAAACTGTTCTAAAATTAATGGATAAAGTTATGCCGAAGTATTGACTCGATTCATAAATAGCCTTAAGATAACCATTTTATGCAATTGGAGATCGTTGTATAAGAAAGCTGTCTTTATATACATATTACGAAATACAATTATTCGCTGAAAAAGAAATGCAACTTGCGGATGACTTGATGTTGTACTATTTATGTAGCTCGTTCTAGTACATAAATAATGTATGCATGATACAAAGTAACAAACGGGCTTAATTCAACAGTAACATATCAGGAAGGATGAAAACGATAGCATGATATTTGAACTGGTTTTAATTATTGATCTATAAAGTACAGAACGGGTTCATATGGAGGTAACCACTACTTGCTCACTGTATTTACATAACACGGCTATGAAATTTAAACGTGACTATCATAGGGTAATACTCAAACCTAATACGTCTCTCAAAATACAGTTAGCAAGGAATATTGTGCTTGAATAACAAATTAAAACGCTTGTATAATCATATAATGTATGTATGTATGTATGTATGTATGTATGTATGTATGTATGTATGTATGTATGTATGTATGTATGTATGTATGTGTGTGTGTGTGTGTGTGTGTGTGTGTGTGTGTGTGTGTGTGTGTGTGTGTGTGTATGTATGTATGCATGCATGTATGAATGTTATGTGTTTGTGTGTATATATATATAAATATAAATATATATATATATATATATATATATATATATGAATGTGTGCATTTATTTGTGTGTGTATGCGCGCAAAGTGAGAGCATTTCATTTACAACTTTTAAAAATAGCAGTAATATTATATTGTAAATACCATTTTCAGCGTTACATTCATTATTCTGAGCAAACTCGACTTATGTATTTATAGACTTTATCAGAATCCTTGACTAAATAGGTATCTTCTTTTTTATCCCTTGGAAAATGATGTAATAGATACATAGATAGAAAGATAGATAGATAGATAGATAGATAGATAGATAGATAGATAGATAGATAGATGGATGGATGGATGGATGGATGGATGGATGGATGGATGGATGGATGGATGGATGGATGGATGGATGGATGGATAGATAGATAGACAGACAGACAGACAGACAGACAGACAGACAGACAGACAGACAGACAGATAGATAGATAGATAGATAGATAGATAGATAGATAGAAATATAGATAAGAGAGAGAGGGAGAGAGAGAAAGATTAAGATAGATAGATTGATTGATTCTTTGATTGGGTCTCGTTCAGGGTCAGTAATTTACAAAATATACAGCAATTGCTATTAAATTTTTTATATTTTCTGGCAAACATTTTTTGTACATGCAGTATCAAATATTTTATGTATTTGTCTCTATGACCACTGTGTCAGTTTGGTTATGGAGTTATTTATCGTGGGGGAGGTAGTTGGAACTTCCACTCAAAATCATGAATTTATGCAATGGAAGCCATCAACATAGAAAAAGGCATTCATAGGATGTATAACATTACTATACAAGTATTGTTGAATGATGGGTATCAACTTAGATAATGTCGTGTTTGTAGGTAAACAAGTGACATAATATAATATCACAGATATAGGGATTGAGCATTTAGGGTTTCCCGTTTACCTGTACCCCAGGGCTTTAGTTGTGGATTTCATATCTGACCTAAATCTGACCCAGGTTTGTCTCTCCCAATCATCCGTTTGACACTCAGAATGTGTGTCTGAAGTGTGAAATGCTATAAGTAGTACTATGTCATAACCTTGAACCTTCTTGATGTTTGAATTACCCAACCTGTACACCTGCCTGAACTGCTAATCACTTAGCAATTTTCTTATGAAAAGCTCTAAGGATTGCAAAGGATTGATAATTAATATATATTTTTAACTTTGATATTTTGTTTTGAGATTTTGTGTATGACACGGATAGAGATAATATGGCAAATTGGCTGTAATGATTAGAAACTAGAACATGAATTTGACTCATATATTTATACTTTTGAATTTTGGAAATTTTACTTCAAGATTGTAAGATTGCTTTAAGATTGTACGGGAATTAAAGCTATAAAGGAAGTATTTTATTTGCTTGAGGTTTTGGAGTCAAAAGAATGAAACGCATATTTGCTGGTTTGGGGTTATTTTAACGTTCTGGTGGGAGAGATAATTCCTTGAAGCAACTGGAACTTGTCTATCTATCTGTCAAACTTGTGTTTTCTTAATAATTCCTGAACCATTGAGATAACAAAACTGGAATGCTTTTTGCATCTTAAAGTTATTTCTCATATAATATAGAACCTCTCTAATCAGAATTGTACAAGCTATCCCTGTTTGTATGACAAATTGGGCCGATCTATCCATCACATATTTCTATTTTTATATCTCCTGAACCCTTTGGCATATCTTCATAAAGCTCCATGGACTAGTGAATGAATTGGTGCATGCTTAAGTTCTACATTGGGAACATCTGATATGACTACTGTAGTATTACTATACAATATACTTATTGGAATGATTCTTTATGAAGACACTATGGAGTTCTCATATGAATATTTGCTATGGAAAAAAAATGCACTGAATGCATGCACCTTGATAACCTGAGAAACAAGCTCATCAAGGACGTTCTGGACTTGAGTTCCACCAGGAATGCATGAGATTTCAGTTGCATATAAATGACATGTTCAGCACTATCATAATTAAGTCATCTAGTTAGGAAGTGTTTAGACTCACAGGATGGGTATTTGTTTCTTCAGCATACTAGACTCACAATTGAATGTGTATTCCAGTGCTGTCAAACTTGTCGCTCAGTGGTCTGTTGATTAGAGTGTCTGCCTCAGATGTGGAAGGTCTTGGGTTCTATCCCTGGCCAAGTCTACCTAAGACTTATACAAATAGTACAAACATCTGCCTAGCCTGGCATTCAGCATTGAGAGGATAGTATTAGGACTGATCTGTCTGGTGTCAGGATAATGTGACTGTGTGGGACATAATACTACATGTCTGCAGAATGACGCCCCAGTGCTAGACATTGCTATAAACTGCCACACTGTAGTCATCATAGTGATATGACTGAATTTTTTAAAAATTAAATCTACCTTAAAAATCCAAACCTTCTACGAAGAAAGATAAAAGTTTGTACCTAAGCAGTTTAGATACTTTCATATAAATTGTTTCCAATGTACTTTGCAATAAAATGTGGAATTAAAACATTTTAAACATGCCGCAATTGCACAGATATATTTATCACCTTGAATATTTATTCTTATTTCAGAAAGAACTGATACGAGAAGTTGAGATAGACCCATTTATGTACATTTTAGATGATTGTCTCGATATCAGAAGAGTTGGTGCAATTTTCTTTTTTTTATATTTATCTGCATTTAAAATTCTGTATATTTACAAATCAATTTTTTAGGTGTATCTTGCTGTTTATTTGTAACCTTTTTATCTGTCACCATCAAGGTTTTATGTATATTAGATTGCATCTGCTTATTGTGTCAATCATATGTATCTGTTTATCTATCCTTTTGCTTGTAACACCTATTCATTTATTGTTGAACCTATATAGTAATATTTTAACATTTATTGAGTCACTTTCTTCAGTGAATACATCTCTCTGTCAATCCTTATACTTTTTTATGAGACATACATATATCATATTCCAGACAGAAACAAATGTACATGTAGGCTAAAAATAATCAAAAATTCAAACAGATTGGAGGCTTGAACTCTAGGTTTGCAGACATACATACACCAGCTGTGTTGACCTTTTTAAAAAAAAATTCCAATGTTTCTCTCTCTTTTTCTGGATTTCATGGCTTGGACAGTAGATGCTCTTTTAAAAGACAAAGATTGTTTCGACTCTTAAACTAACTTTCATTGCCTCTGAATCCAAAGGTGCTACTAGAAGCATATTAATTTGAGTACCACATTCTGAATGCTTACCTTAGAGTGAATAAAAAAAATACAAATAAATTAATTCATACATCTCACAGTGGAGACCTTACACCTGCAACTTATCACAGAAGAGTGGGTATAAAACAAAGCAAAGACCTCTCAGGCCTTTTGTGTAATTTTGATTTCGGATATGAAAGATGATGGATATGTGCCCAAACTGGAGTTTCATGCATGCTTATCTAACTGAATAAGGCACCTTTTGAACTGATCACATGAGCTTCAATGGTTCAGCTCTCATATTTTGATCTGCTACTTTATCATTTGATCTTAACAAAAGTTCCACTTGAACGTGTCAGTGTCACTTCTCATAGCCCCTGCTTTAATTGACAATATAAGGTCCCCACTCATGGGAAGTCAAGTCTTTTGTAGTGTAACATAATTTCTGTAAGGTTTCTTGAACTCAAGGTTGTCCACAGGACTTAGTGCAAGGTTTTAAGTCATAGAAAACTTGATCTGGTGCAAAAGGGGTAATCTGATCTATTCCAATCTCTTAAAGAGAGAATAGAATAGATCTCAGCATGGGAAATTCTGCCATCTTACATAAGCTACATAATCAATTCTGAATATGGAGGATTGGCATGACAATTTCCTTTGGATTTAGGGAAAGGAAAATGTTTCCTTTTTCCATAGACACATCTAGCCATGTTCTTAATTTAGAATGCCACATATATTATTGAAGACTGTTATTGTTCTCTATGGGGTGAGGCAATGTAACTCATTACACCTCATACCTGTTCTTTTATGATTTGCTAATGTTATTTGAAGAAAGACCCAGTTGTCTTTTTTATCAAATATTTTCCTCGATAAACTTGTTTAGATTACTATATGGATATGCCCTCCCAACCTCCTCATAGTTACATCATTATACTATTAGAATATGGGTGCGTCGAGTGACTAAGTGGTCTAAAGCGCTCTTTATTATGGATCACTGCCATTTCACCTCAGTTTGACTCTCAGACTCGGCCATTGTGGATATCTGAGAAAGCTTGCAAGTAGCTTCTCGTGGGTCAGTGTTTCTTTCCAAGGTTTTAACCGGATTCTTCGTCTGCCATTAATACTGGCTTCCATGTGTTGACTATCGTGAGCTACAAATGGCGTTGACAGCAACATCTACAAGAAGAACATGTATTCCACTCCAGTAGTAAATGAGGTACACAGGAGTTGACACTAATCACTTATCATTGGGAAAAGACCTTGCCTGATATTTATTCTTCAAAATATTGCATTTGTTATTATTTGTGTTATCTTCTTTTACATCTTTGTTAAATGAAAATAACTTGTTATGGCTGATCAGTATTAGGTAAATGAAATACTGTTGTAATCCCCCAAAATCGTTTCATTCATATGTAATGTGTCTAGAATTTATAGTAAATAAGGACATGGTTTAAACCAAACCAAACCAACAGAATTTCTTGAAATTTATTATTTCAACAACTTGACAGCTTAATCATGAAATTATATGTTCCAAATTATGAAGGTTAGAACCTGTGGAATATGGTAATGTTTATATTTGTAAGTCATAAATTGTATAAAATAATTCAGACCAAATTTAGTGGATTGAAAGCCCAATTTAGCTTAACATTTAGAAGGAGTTTACGAACATTTGTGTTTTGCATACAAATAAAAGGAAGTAGTCTCCCCTCACACACAATCAATAATGGAGTTTCACAATCGATTATCTTAATGGTTTATTGGAACAACTCATGATTGATTATAATCGAATATCGGAACAACAATATTGGCCAGATTGAATATGTAGTTCATAGCTATACTATGTTGTCTTTGGAGGACTGGATTGATTAGGTAGTGGTAGTTCTCCTAAGGCAGTGTTTCCCAAACTTTTTCAAGCCATTGTCCCCTACGTTATCCTGAGCACCCTGTACGTAATCCTGCAAAAATAGCATTAGCGCCCTCTAGATAATCCCACTGCCCACTTTGGGAACCACATTTATCGTTACAAATCCATGTGGGATTGACTGAGCGTGACAAAAGACATTTCAAAAAAGATTATAATCCATATCTCAACTGGACCAAGTCTGGCGAATATTTCGTAGCTCATATGTATCAACTCCATTGAATGCAGCAAGAATATCACAGTTATCTCTGATAACTTCTGGAATTTGTGTGTATCGTTGAGTGACATATATTCAATCAGTGTTTTTATGCCTACCTCTGGAAAATATCATTAGGGGATTATTTCCATTTTCTAGCATGATATCATCATATACGACTATGTATGTGTGTGCGTGTGTGTGTATGTACGTATGTATGTATGTATAAATGTATGAATGTATGTATGTATGTATGTATGTATGTATGTATGTATGTATGTATGTATGTATGTATGTATGTATGTATGTATGTATGTATGTATGTATGTATGTATGTATGTATGTATGTATGTATGTGTGTGTTTGTGTGTGTGTATGTATGTATGTATGTATGTATGTATGTTTGTAGGTATGTAGGTATGTATGTATGTAAGCAGCAGAGAGGGCGAACCCTACAACGTTTTCAGGCAAAAAATAGATTGAATCCTCAAAACAAAAAATAGAGCCTTCCAACGAAATCTCATTTAACCAAAAAAAAAATAAGTCTCCATTTAGCAAACGGAGACTTTACGATTTTTCAATCAATTTTGGTCACAACTTGTTGTCATTCGCCCTCTCTGCTGCTATGGGTTAATAATTCTTTTACGATGAAAATCCTTTTAGGATCTCACAAACAGACTAATCGCTAACACCTCCCCTTGTAGATCAATTAGATTATTGGACTGATCTGTGAGTTTGAAATTAATTCTGGTTAATGAATCATTATGACATCGCATATAGACTGGATTAACCGGAGACTCAATTATTAAAAATCCTGGAGGGGCTATTGGTGCAAACGAATAAAGAATATATCCTTGCTGAGCTTGATTTGATCGTTCGAGATTAATTTGATAGCTTCCTTCGATAACATCACATACTAAATTGAGCGCAATCACTGAGGATATATTCACGTTGAACGGAGCGATATGTCTGCCGCCACCATCTGGATCATTATTATGTTTGAGGATTTTTATTTCCTGTGATGCTATTTTATTCCATGCATCATGAATTATTTTAAAACCAACATCGATGGTGTCACTGAGAAGTTTTTTTAGTTCTGGTACATTATATCCCGGTAGTTTGAATGTGGGGATATCTTTGACGGGGATTTTATAGTCTGATGCAAATGTTGTTCTCGATAGGGGATTATCGTCATCTAATATATCCTGAATAATTTTCAGATTAAATGTTTCCATATCGTCGATAATTTTGTTGCATGTTTCTACGACGCTGATAAATTCATCTCGGGTGAGAGAGCCGGATTTAAGAGATATTAACAACAGCGAAAAATCATTATTCATTGCTGTGAAATTTTTAACGATTTTAGGTTCGTCAACAAAATGATATCCCTCTATTCTCTCCCCTTCCTTCTCTCTTCCAGTTGGTTGATATCCGAGACCAAAAAACTCTATAGTGATTGTGTGATCTTTATAACTCCTTATTGGATGATCAGATTTTATCCTGTCGGTGATATAATCAGTTTTTTGTGGTTCTGGTAAATCAACGGTTTTCCCCCCTGGTGGTAATTCAGGCCATCCTAGTACTGTTCTAATAGAACTCTGATAGATATCTACGACGTATCCTTCTGTGCTTATCTCAATTGCGGATGATAGCGTCGGTTCATGATATCTAATTTGTTGTTTGTAGGTGTCCACGCAAATGATCCGTGTTGGATTGTGTATACTACGTTGTTGGTTTTCTCATGAGGAATTTTTGTTTTTTCAATGATTGTTATCATCCTCGAAAAATCATTTTTGATTGCTTCGATGAAGTTTTTCGTCTCATCGATGGATTTTTTAATATCAGGGAGTTTTATTTCAATTTTATCCAACGGGGTTCCAATAAATTTATCAATGATATTTCTACGAAATGATGTAAACTGTTTTCCGTGTTCTTCAATTTTAGATTGAAGTATTGCTAGTTCTAACAGAGGATTATCTAACTCATGGTCGTGGGTGGCAATCGCGTCGGTGATCGTAGACACAAGTGCAGCTGGTTTAAGTTGTCCACCGTTGGAATACAGCGCAATAGAGTTTTCAGCGGCGTCGTGTTGTCGTTTTAAAATGTCATTCACGGATATATTACTGGCGTTAAGTCGTCCACCGCTGGAATACAGCGCAATAGAGTTTTCAGCGGCGTCGCGCTGCCGTATCAATATATCATCCAACGATACATCACTGCTTTTCAATTTACCCTGTTTGTCTTGAAATACAACTATTTCCCCGGGGTCAACACTTGTTAAGTTCAACGTCTCAGCTATTTCATCTTCAATTATTTTTTTTATATCACCGGTTGAAGACATTTTTGCAGTGCCATCGGGTTTGGGTTTCAAAGATCTCCCCCAAATATCAATCATATTATTTTACACATCTCTCTCTAAAATCGTTTTTGACGACTTCGTCGTTGCCAGTGATTACTAGTGTATTCATTTACGACAATGTGTGGTGGTTTTCTAGATGCTGAAATAGCGTCAAGGACATTTAATACTTCACCGCCGCATATTTTTGGATCATTCATTTGTTGTGTTGGTAGCGTAGAATACCAAGTCTTCATTGGAAATTTTTTTATGTAACGCATAAACTCTTTTGGCGGTGCTAATCCATATGAATCGAAGTAGACAATCCCACGTGGATCAATCGCGTATGCAACCCAGTGAGTTCCGGGTCCGGTGCTGTTATCTAAATTAATGATTCCGGTTTCAGTGTTGTTTGGTTGATGTGGTAATTGATCTTTCATAAAGACACCTCTGAAAGTTTTAATCGCCAGTTTTTTAGCGGCATCCATTAAATCAAAATTGGACATAGGAATCGAAGATTTGGGAACCATAGGTTCCTCAATTAATAAACCGGTCCTAGTCTCAGGCCTTTTCCGCTGTACCATGAATACGGGGTTCCTGGTAGTCTTAGACCCTTTCCGCTGTACCATGAATACGGGGTTCCTGGTAGTCTTAGACCCTTTCCCTTTTGTTTATATCCTTGTCCAGTTGCCTTCTTTAGTGCCATTCCTGCTGCAGTACCAACGGCTCCTAACGCCGCTGCTTTAGCCACCGCTGGGGCTGCTGCTGCAATCAAGGCCGGAATCGCAGCTAACAATGGAAATATACCGCCTGTTTTCATCATATTTTTGATAGCAGCGCAGAAAGAGTAATCTGAACACCTTTTTTTGCTACAAGTGCATCATTGAAATGTTTCACCTGACGAGTTGTCAACGACAACTTATTTTGACCACCAGTCATTTGATTAGGTTTCAACGTGATTGTGGTTCCGCATTTTTTAGCCGATTCTGATTGCATTTTCTTGATTTGACCGGGGGTTAACGCAACACTAATAACACTATATGACATTATACATAATAGATTGATTCTAAATCGTTTACAATTTCAATGAAAAATTCATAGAATTTTCAAACATTTTTTACTGGCGCATCTACCACTCTCATTCTTCCACCAACACCTTCGAGTAGCATTGATTTATCACAGAGAATGAGAGCAACCGCTCTATAATTAGCAATAGCACCACGAAGCACATTAGCTCTAAAGTGTATATCAACGACGGATTGTCTCATCAAATCGAGGTGTTCCAGTGAGAAGCAATAGATCGGATACAGATTTTTAAAATCAAATTGTGATATTTGCAGACCGGTATCAACATTTTGATCGCGTGCCATAAATGACAACAGACGATGATACACGCGAGCAATATGATTTTCTGTGTAATTAAGTTGTGCATCTTCAGATGGTTCCTGCTGGCCGTTTATTCTCAGTGAGACGTCTTTAACACCTAATTGATCCAATATCATATGACTGAAACGTTGATCGCCAACTCGTGTGTTATCCTGTAACGCAATAAATATATGACGTGGCGCAGCAACACCTTGTTTTGATGCTAGGTTCCACGTGAATAACCCGCTAATATTTGATTGCTTCACATCTGTACTCACGGTTAGCCAACTTAACAACGACTTTCCTCCATGGTCCATAAATGATAGTAATCGTTCTTCTGCGGTGATTGATGGAGTCAACACTGGCATCCACAATGATATTTTTGTTAAATTGACTTTACCGGCATCATCATTTACATGATCTGCAGCCGGGTTTGCTGGAATCCTCCAGATTGCGTCATTATCATCACTCTTTCGTACAAGCGATACTGTATGCTTCGCCCCGTAGATAACTTTTCGGACGTTTCTACAGAATCCAAATATGTGATGCAGTGGAATCGCGCATGAAAATGATTTACGTCCTACTCCCAACATTGAATTACGTGTTGCAGCTCCTAGATTGAAATTAACATCGTTGTTTATAATCATATCCTCGACATCAGCATCACTATTATCACGTTTTTTTGGTCGTCTTACAACAAATGGATTTCCTCCAGCGGTATTTTTAACATATTTTGCAAACATCATAGAAGGTCCTGCTGATCTTGTATAATCATCAGAATATCTCGCTAACCCGATTATTGTTATCATGGACTTGAAGTTCGATTCTTGATCGACTATTTGAGTCTATTGCATGATAGGCGTAATATTGATAATCGCGTACAGAATCATCCTTGCCAACTGGGGCGTCTATATCAAACGCTGGATCACGTGACTGTTTGAACATTTTATTCTATTTATCAGAGTCTAAATCGTAAACGATTTTCATCGACGTAGTTTTTTAAAGCCACTTCCTGCTATCATATTTGCAATATTGCTTTGGTCAGGGGTTGAAGTCAATTGCGCTAGTTTTTCATCTACTGCGTTATTTATAATTTTACTAACACTTGCAGGCATTTCCGCTGTAGACGGTAACGGTTTTGAAAATCCTTTGGATTTCACTTATGATGTTATTTTATTCTTCGCGGCTGAAAACGCTTTTCCGGCGAGATCGGAGATTTTGCTAATACCCTTATCACGAATAACATCAATTGCTTTCATTGATAATTGTTTAGCTAACGGCATCACTTTTGGAGCCATTCTTGCAAATAACCCTGCAATGGTATTACCTAAACCATCTCCGTAGTATGCTCTATAAACCGGAAACCGTGAATTAACTACATAGACGGGGGGTTGGTTTGTCATGGTTGTTGTGTATGATCATTATTTTAAATCAGAAACAACTTTTCAATTGTAAAAAAAATTATGAATTGTGAATTCAGTCCCGGTGATGAGAATCCAAGGGATTTTCAGTCGCTGTGATACCCACTTTCCACTAACTCGCCAATAAAATCTCGATATGTTTTGATATCCATGATACCACCTTGAAATAACCGCCTGCAGATATCAGCTGCTTCAATAATTATTTCCGGTGAATTATTTCCAGCTCGGAACCCTCCTACAAGAACTTCTAATCGTGATATATCACTGAGAACACTATTAGGACATGAAATCCTTGGATTCTCACTGGAATCTTGCAATCCGCTTCCGCTATAACCCATTGCTTCATCCAGTTTTTCTTCATCCGTGGGCTGTAAATAACTAAGAGTATCCTCATCAGGTGGTAGTTTTTTTTAGGAGAGAAAGATATTTTCTTTGCAGGTTGCTGTCGCTTTCTTTGCAATTTTGGCGTTTTTTGTTGTTGTTTAAACTCTTCATATTGATTATACACTATACCCACCGCATTGATATATTCGATGTATGATGCACTATTTGTCTTAATCTGACTTTCTTTAGTTTTGATTTTGTAGAATATATCAGCCCAATGAGTGAAATTCTTAACATATTTATGATGTTCTGGTTTCAACATATTTTTCCTGTTTTCATAAGTCGTAGCAACAAGCGCAGGAATTTATGTTGGATCAGTCTTATCGATTTCTGCTAACCCTTTCTCGTTAAATCTCATGCGTTGGTCGTCTACTGTTCTTTTTGATTCCATTTTTTGTACAGTCTGTTTTGTTTGTTCAGTTTTCGCTGCTATTTTTTCGAGTTCACAGATAACAGATTTCCCCGTCTCGGGAACATCTCCCCGTATAACACGCTCTACCCCGTACGTTGCTGTGGTTACTGGTTTAAACAATTCTTCAGATCCCGCAGCAAAATCAGTTTGTAAACTCTGTCGTTGTTGCAGTTTATTTCTTACAGAGTCGCGAATTGGTATAAATCTCCTGATTGCATCAAGTCGTTCACGAGCCAATCTAGTTATTAATGCTTCATTGACCATTATTTGAAATCAGAAACAATTTTTCAATTGTAAAACAATTTTCCAGAACCCGACCTAACAGACATGTAGGATGATTTTTAACATCACCGTGGAAGTATTTAACAACGTTACCATCGATGTTGAAAGTAACATAATAATAAAGTGACTTTCCTCATTCTGAACCGTCCATCAATTTTTTATTCACTGATTTTGACATTTTTAATCAAAAAATGCTAAAAAGAAAATGAAAATCTCTTTGAGGGTCGGTCACAATCAAAAAATGACAAAATCTCTTTGAGGGTCGGTCAATCAAAATTGTTCATTTTCTTGAATAAACGCTCGTAGATTTCTAATTTTAGAATTAACCTCCTTTTTCAATTCGTATTCGTTACCCAATTCTTTTCGTATTCGTTCTACGATAGTAAATAACGGAACAAACTCACTGGAAAATGCAAGAGAGTCCCGAATAGAATTCTGAATTCTCTTGATGAGCGCATACTTCTTTGGTAGCATATATTTGTTAGTGATAACTCCGTATTCTATATCCTGAAAATCTGACTTGATTTGATCAGGATTTAAACCATCTGAAAGTTTGATATCCTGATTTTTCAATTTTGCAATTTCATTAATAATGCTATTCATATTTTCAGAATTTATATTCTATAACAATGATATACTTCTAAATGAAAAATATGACGTATCAGACATAAATGAAATGAATTTTCTGTCCGGTCTTTTTTGAAATCGCAGATCGATAAATTCCTTCTGCAACATATCGTACAGAAGGTGGACAAATATCGAAATGCCTACCGGCTTCATTCATTTATTGAAATATTTTTTCCTCGTTAGTTATTGTATTAAAAGATTTCACCGGTCTCGCTTATTTTGAGCATTTTCCAGTCCTTCCAGATGAATTATTTTCACTCTGTGTAACAACTCGTAAATTTGATAAAGAATTGTTCACTGGATTAGAATCAATGTGATCAATGACAGAATCATCCTCGATCAATCCATTGAAACATTCAAATACGAAACGATGATTGAGATAAAATTTCTTTCCGGCGCCAAACCTCAAATATCCATGATTATTCACAACACCAACTGGTTTCTTCAGTCTGCGGTTTCTTACAACACCATCACTGGATGCTTCATAATTTTTAATCAAGGGATGTGGTCTAAATTCTTGGTTCATTCGTATACTAATACTTTTTGTCTAATTCATTGTTTGGTTTAATGATTACATCACTGGAGAATCTTTCAATATAGTCTTGAGGGGTTCTTATGATCTTATCCTTGATACTGACTTTGTCAGCGTCAAGGACTTTGTCGGTGTCAGGGAATTTTTCAGGGTCAAAATTTTTGATTGATTTTCCATTTCTGATTCTTTTATCATAATAACGCTTCAACTCCCTGTATCGTTTGCCACCACAATTCAAACACAACTGAGATTTTCCCCCTGACCCCAACCCCACATCGTATGCAAGGTAACGGACCAAGGCTTCCACGACGAAAGCTTTGCATATCATACCCACAGAATTCATTTCTGCATGATTTGTTACACGGGGTTGTTGATCCAATCATAAGCCACTTGCAGTGATTCATTATACATAAATCTTTCATTTAAATGCTTGTTTTAATTATAGTATGGTGGAGTTCAAGAGATTATCGACAATTAAGCCTTCGAAAAATGTTAAATTCAATCTCGATAGAGTCTCTAATACACCAAAACGGATAATCGGTGATAGAATTAAACTGAAAGAATTCCAAAGATTATCGAAAATTAAGCCCTGGAAAAATACTGAATTCAATCTCGATAAGGAGTTTAAGAGATTATCGAAAATTAATCCCTGGAAAAATACTGAATTCAATCTCGATAGAGCCTCTGATATACCAAAACGTCTAATCGGTGACAGAACTATACTGGGTAAAATCAAGGAGTGTTTTAATGAATTCTACCGAGAAGGTGCAGCATACTGTTGGTCGACATTTCGGATTATTGATGAAGATGTCAATGTACCGAACATCGATGCTACCATGAACGATAAAAGAGCAGCTGAGGTGATTTCACACCTTGGCTCGAGGAAGTATTTTTTCAGAATAAAATTCATTATTGAAGTCGAAGGCAAATGGATTATCAGGGATAAATTTGAACCAATCCTTAAGGATAAAAAAGCTGTCATTGTGAGTAGAGATTCCAAACCAGGAATTCTAACTGGAATCGACAAACCATACTACGAGAGATCTTATCCTGTAACAGCAATCGTTTATGGGATATATCCGTTAAATGATAAACCCGATATCGCAAAACTAGCTCCTATGAAGTATTCTAGTTCACTGAATTGCGTGGCAACACGGGTAATGGAACACTTCACAAATGCATCCCGAGAAAATAAACTAACTGATCTGCGACGTAGGAAAATAACCGAATGGGAACTGACAGTGAAACAGCATGGTGCAAAGATTTCTGATATAGCTAAATTAGAAACATCATTAAGATTCCCAATAACCGTTATGACGATAACCGGAGAAGTTTTATACGAACCGAAATATAACAAAAATGGAGCGCCAATACAAATTATTGATCATAACAAACACGCGTGGACACCTGCAGTAACAATATTTCCACGAGAACGAAACATGAAATATATCCCCCCAGAATTCGTCGGGGATGTTTTTTATAATGAGAAATTATTCGATGCTATTCATGCGTTGTGTAAAGATGATCCTGTGTCAGTGTGGTTACTTAGAAGTGATGAAGATCCCGAAATAGGATTCGATCAATTTGTAAGACCAAATGGTGAATTATATCGCGTTGAAGAATTAGATAACAGAATGAGACAAATCGCTAATGATTTTTCACCAGAGACTTTCCATGAAAAACTACTCACGGATAGTTTTACTTTTCCATCAGTGGTAGCTCACTTCGCAAGAGAAAAAAACTCATGGCGTCCAACACGAAGTGATTTTCTCGAAGATGTTAAATTGAGTTGCGTCAAATTTAGTCATGGAGGACTGTGGAATACGAAATACTCACGTGATGGTATGATTTCAATTGATATATCCGCGTGTTATCCTGGAAGTTTTCTCGGATATGGGGAATGTGCTGAATACTTTAAACGATTTGGACACCCCACGCATGAAATGACTCGTGTTGCGATTAATGGTCCATTGCCTGATTTTGATTTAACCGGATTCGCTCGTGTGATATCATTCGAATTCGCTACAGGGTTACATCCGTGTAGTTATGTTTGGCTCGGTAGACATATATCTGAAAAGGCCTGGATGCCAATAGTGTTACTACGATATATGATTGATTGTGGTATGCTAATATCGTTGATTGTTTCCGAAGCAATTATATGCTATCGAGCTCAGAAAGAAGTTTGGCTACCACAACCCGATCTAGATAGAATAATTAGCGAACAGCGAAAACAATTTCCTGATTTCAATGAAGAACAAATCATGAATTGGTCTAAGAAGTTATTTGAAATTAAAAAAGAACAAGCAAAATATTTTGGACGAAGAATAATCGGTAAATTTACCCAGGGTGGAAAATACGACAATGCAAAATACTCTTCGAGGTTGATCATAGACGTCGCTGAATACGATTTTATTGTAACGGATTTAACGAAACAGGGAAAACTTGTATCCCGTAAGGATGCTTTTCTATCCAATGGTGAGAAAATGGGTACGGTTGTTACCTACTGTGATGGATATAATTCCCAGTACACACATTTGAGAAGTTCTATGCTAGCCTATGCTTCTATTAATCTATTTTCGATGATAAATAGATTTCCTAATACCGCGGTTAGAGTAGTCACTGATTCGATGTATATACACAATAAATACAAATCAGATGTAGCGGCATTCACAGATCCCGAGGAAAATTGGGGGCGTTGGCGATTTAAAAAGGAAACGCTACATGAGTATTGTGAATCGGCAGACGTTGCCATGGATGATAAATATCTTTCATATAACCGTATTGAAATTCAATCAGAATTTTCTAATGCACCACCGGTATCTGATCCAGTATGTAGATACAAGACAGTTTATTTAAATGGTTGTGGTGGGTCAGGAAAGACAACTCGTGCAATTGAATTATTTCGTCGGTCAACCATGATTGTGCTAACATCGACTCACAGACTCGCCAGAGAGATGATACAGCGAGAAGTAAATGCTTGCACTTATCACAGTTTTTTTCGATGGAAGGGTGACAAATGGACCCCTGATCGAATGGGTGATAAATTCATTCCTGAAATCATAATTTGGGATGAAATATTCACAGTGTCATTAGATGTATTACAAACATTTCTCGAGTGGTTGTTAAACAAAAACACAAAAGTCGTCATGTGCGGTGATCACGGCCAACCACCACCATTTGTCGGTGCATCTCCACATGAATGGCTAAAGGGTTCTGCAGACTACTATGAAGAAATCACCACTGATTATAGATCACTTGATGAACGATTACGAGAATTCAAAGCGCTAATTAGACTACAGCCGGATAGAATCCAATGCGAAATAGCGCGTGAAGTGATTTCAGAAACCCCAATGAATGATTTCTGGGAAGCGTGGAGACCAAACGATTTGATAATTGCAAGTAGAAAAATAGTCAGAGACACACTTCAGATGAAGTTATTTGAATTGCATAAAGAAAAATGTGCAACGCTTCCTGTGCCTCTTTGTTATAGGCCTTCGGATACACGAAAACAGAACATTTAAGTTGATATTCCAGGACAGCGTGAAAAACAAATTCTCGTATTAAATGATATTGTGCTGGTTGATATCAGCGTCGTCGAAGATGCATTGCGTGCTAATAAATCCCCGTGGACGCTAGGATACGCAGCGACAATACACTCTTCACAGGGATTAACTATATCGAATACAATTGTTTGGATGGTAGATAATCGCATTGAGTGGTCAAATTTAGTTTATCTCGCAGTATCCAGAGTACGAAGTATAAATCAACTCCGAAGAATTGTTGTTAACGAAGTCAGTGACGATAATGACACTTCAATCAGCGCCGACAACATCAAAGATATAATCAGAAAAAAAAACTCTCTGGTTATAAACAATAGGATCAAAAAAATAATAGAAAATTTGACATTGATGCTGAATTAATAATTCCGCTGAAGCAACAACAGAATAATCACTGCGCGAGTTGCAATTGTATAATGCGTTGAAGTTGGTCGAATAAAGATCCTCGCCAATTTACCGTAGACAGAAAGAATAGCAGCATTGGTCATATCAGACTTGTCTTGAGTGCAACAGACGAAGAGGTGCTAGTTAAGACCACGCGGTGGTAATTGAGTATCCTCGGGAATTACCTGTAGTTGTTGTCGAGTAAATCCTCGCTGAGGGGCAGTTGAATCCAGTTTATAGACTGGAGGTCTACCAGTTGATCGTGTTATGCCGGATATTTTATGTACAGTGACACTCCAAATAGGATCAGTAGCTCTTTTTTTTACCACCCTCAAGCTCTCCTGGTTCGTATAAGTACCTAACAGTGACATTACTACCAAGAATTGGTTCTTTGAAATCTTTTTGTGGTTGTACGGGTATAGACTTCTTTTTAATCGCGTTGATAGGTTTCATGTTGATTGTTCTAGTAATCTCGTTATTCAGTGCGGTAATCACAGCTGGTAATCTTTTGACCCATTCACGGGATCTTTTATCCTGAATAAACTCCTTCGCGTATTGATATCCAAATAACCGCTCAGCAAGAGTCCGATTAAATCGTTCAACAATTGCCTGATCGCGATGTAACGCAGTATGCCATCGTCTGATAGTGACATTGTGATATTTCATCGCTGATAAAACAGCGCCTTGAAATTCCTTGCCAGGATCAACCTGTAACAGATTTGGCCAACGCAGAGGACCCCTTCGATAAATCCTTTCAGAAGCGACTTCAGTTGATGATTTTGTCTTCAGCGGTTCTGCTTCTTTGTATCGACTCGCAACGTCAACTACGGTTAATGCGTATTTGTAACCACCATCATGTGGCAGAAATAATATATCAGCCTGATGAACTTCATTAGGAGCGGTCACATCAAAATGCGAGAAATTAATCTGTTTAGGCGGTGGTAAATAAATCTGCCTGTTTGGATAACCTATGAGCCGCAGTGGTTTTTTTCACTTTTGCAGCGCTAGCGAGTTTACGGATTGCTGATTTACCCCTCCAGTATCCTCTTGGGGAATAATAAATTGATTCCATATTATTAATTACCGGCACGTAACATCAATTTACCTTTCATAGCCGATTTTATCAAAAAGGAAGACAATTTTTCTTTGAAGAATTGATCAGGAATAGCATTTAACGCATGAACTAATTTCACATCTGCTAGATGCCTGTGTTGCAGATTATTGCTTTTATAAGCAACATCATGAAGGTGACAGGCCTTATCAATGGCGTTTATTGGTTCTTCACCGGATCGAGGTTGATTTTGATCATGAAGTCTGATATCTAATCGTGTTCCGGGACCACAGTAGGTATATCCTGGAAGGTGCTTTTCTCCGGGGTACTTTGCCCATGGGGTTCCAGGGAGCTTTGCCAATTTGGCTGCGATATCACCCCCTCGTTTTTTTTTAAATCATCATTTCCTGCAGATCTCATAGACACAAATCTAAATTTCTTTGTACCACATTGCACGCATTTACCAGAAAGAGCTGATCGGTTATTTTTAGTTGTAATCGTAGTCAAGTCATCTGTGCCAGTACGTGTTTTACACTTCACACAATATAGATCCATAATTTATGTATAGAAATATGGATATAATTGATTTTTCAGCTACTAAAACAAGAGAACCAGTTAAGCATCATGCAGCGCTACCAAACTCTAACCGGATGATTATAATCGGGCCATCTGGATCCGGTAAAACGCAATTGTTGCTCAATTTAATAATGAGATGGATGAAGTGGGATAAGTTGTATTTAATTGCCCCTAGCGTAGATGTTCAACGATCCTATGAAGTGCTAAAAGATTTTAACGACAGCGCGGTAGAAAAATCCGGCTAGGGTATTATTGAATTTATAACCGATATCGATGAAGCACCCGGCATTGATGATATTGATGGAGATATTAACAATTTAGTCGTATACGATGATGTAATGTTAGATAAACAAAAAAATCCTGCTAGAATCTTTTCCCGAAGCAGGCTTAAAAACACTGACGTGATATATGTCACTCAACGCTACACTCAGGTTCCAAAAGTCATCAGAGATAACTGCAATGTTCTTGCTGTATTCAACGGAGTTGATACTCATACTCTTAGAAATATTTGGCAAGCTTGGTGCTGCGGTGATATGGATCATAATCAATTTAGAAATTTCTTTAGTAATGCTCAGTCAACCCCGTACGGATTCGCAACAGTAAATTTACATGATCCTCGGACACGATATCGTATCGGACTGGATCAAATATTCGGTTAAAATCATTTTATTATTTTTATTAACCCATAGCAGCAGAGAGGGCGAATGATAACAAGTTGTGACCAAAATTGATTGAAAAATCGTAAATGGAGACTTATTTTTTTTGGGTTAAATGAGATTTCGTTGGAAGGCTCTATTTTTTGTTTTGAGGATTCAATCTATTTTTTGCCTGAAAACGTTGTAGGGTTCGCCCTCTCTGCTGCTATGTATGTATGTATGTATGTATGTATGTATGTATGTATGTATGTATGTATGTATGTATGTATGTATGTATGTATGTATGTATGTATGTATGTATGTATGTATGTATGTATGTATTTATGTATGTTAACTTAGGAAACGTACTGTTTACAGCTCTTCCAACAATAACAACACCAGTATTAATATTATGATATTAATTTATATGATGAATAATACAGTGAGTTCAGATTGTTTGGCTTAACATGAGCGTAACAGATATTTCTTCATGAAAACTATATGTAAGGTGAATGTTGTATAAAATGTTGTGAATGTTGTATAAATATAATTTTTACAGTAGAAAATTTACACAGAAGTGTATTTCTTACACATATAAGTTCGCGTTGATTTTTCGAAATTATGAATTGTTACTCGATACACTTAGTTCACGGATTATCTGCTTTTATCAGAGACATCCACAAGTTTCCACTATCATCTCGTTCCAATGCTCGTGGTGAATACTTGAATTAACAGTATATACCAATTATGATGAGGAGAGTTTTGTTGGAACACAGCATAGTTTGAGGATCTGAGAATTATATCCATTCATCATATCCTGAAGATGATTATGTTTTGTAGAATCCAAAACCATCGTATGCGCCAACGAACACTCCCCAGTACAATAACATGCATTATATCCAGGTGGGGTGACAATAAATTTCTGAAATATATAAATAGACGTGTATTAACAGCAGTCACCATTTTTGCATATAATAAAATATATAAAGTACGCATTTAAAAAAAGGGTCATGGCTAATGTAGATATCAATGAACCATGTAAAACCAAAGAAAACAGCGTTATATTGATTTGTCACCACGTACGTGCTTGTGCATGAGCAAATATATGGTACTGTGTACGATATTTGGGTAATTCAAGGAATGGTGGAATTATTTTACTGTAACGTCAATGCTATATATGTTGTAGCTTGTTGATTTGAAACAAAACTAGAGTATCGTTTAGAGACAAGTGTATTCCAAACGCGTCTCCTTATTAAGGTTTAATGAAGAGTATTATATTAACAAGACCCTTTACAAGGTATATAAGGCTATGATATATAGCTGAACTGTGAGTATGACAAACTATATCTATCTATCTATCTATCTATCTATCTATCTATCTATCTATCTATCTATCTATCTATCTATCTATCTATCTATCTATCTATCTATCTATCTATCTATCTATATATCTATCTATCTATCTATCTATCTATCTATCTATCTATCTATCTATCTATCTATCTATCTATCTATCTATCTATCTATCTATCTATCTATCTATCTGTCTATCTATCTGTCTATCTATCTATCGAACTATATATCTATTGAACTATCAATCTATCTATATATATGTTGTTCTGAATATATTTACCGAACTGGCTTCTGAATATATCTGAATTATATGTTATTGACAAAACAAAGCTTTTTCGGAATGTATATTGGATCATAACGGAAGGGTATTGTTTCCGTTGAGTGTTTGCATGTACATTGCTTTTAATGCAGAAGTACCCCCTCTCTCTCTCTCTCTGTATATATATATATATATATATATATATATATATATATATATATATATATATATATATATATATATATATATATATATATATGTTTATGTGTATATATATATATATATATATATATATATACACATAAACATATATATATATATATATATATATATATATATATATGTGTATATATATATAGATAGATAGATAGATAGATAGATAGATAGATAGATAGATAGATAGATAGATAGATAGATAGATAGATAGATAGATAGATAGATAGATAGATAGATGAAACCTCCAACCTATTTGGACTCACAATTAGTCTCGGAAAGACAGAAGTCATCTTCCAGCCCGCCCCAAACACTGTCCACTCGCCACAATGCATCACCATTGGCGACACGCAGCTGAAGATTGTGGACAGTTTCAAATACCTTGGCAGCACAATATCTAGTGATGGCTGTCTGGACAAAGAGATCACTTCGAGGACCTAAAAAGCCAGTCAAGCACTCGGACGACTCCGAACCATGGTCTTGCAGCACAAGGACATATGCCTGTCAACTAAGCTGAAGGTGTACAATGCAGTTGTCCTCACGTCTCTATTGGCTGTGAAACGTGGACACTCTACACAAGGCACATCAGTCAGTTAGAACAATACCACCAGCGCTCCCTGAGATTCATCATGCGGATCAAGTGGCAGGACCGAATCACCAACCTGGAAGTCTTTGATAGAGCCAACACAACAAGCATCGAAGCCAAAATAATCCAGGCCCAGCTTCGATGGACTGACCATGTCATTCGCATGGATCAAAGCAGAATCCCAAAGCAGTTGTTCTATGTCGAACTAACCCTGGGACACCGAAACCAAGGCTGCCCTCACAAGAGGTACAATGACAACCTCAAGACAAACATCAAATGGGCAGACCTTCAACCACGCCAGCTCGAGCTCGCTGCCTCAGACAGAAAGCATTGGCGAGCCCTGAACAGAAAAGCTTGTTCCACCTTTGAGGTTGACCGCTGCCAGCGTCTTGCTACAACTCGTGAGAGACGTCACAGAAATGTATCCCAGATACCATCAACCACCGGTGTCCCATGCCCACCTGCAACCGCATGTATATATCGGAATTTGGATTCCGATCGTATTTGTACAAGCCCTTTAGGTTTTGTAATTTGACTTCCCAAGAAGTAATCTTAAATCGCTTACATATGGGTGAATATAGTTTCCATTCGTTTAGATTATTATCAGACAAATCCTAATGCAACGTTCGAGGCAATATATACTTGCTTTGATTCCTTCATCCAGATTTTATGTCAAGGCACACCGATAGGCGTAAAACATACTAAAATATTAGACGTGTCGATTAATTAATCAACAATGCAATAAGCGTATATTTGGTTTGGTAATATTTTAGATTTATCTTAGCTGACGCAACCTCGCTCAGGAATATAAAAATAGTTAATTTAATATATATAGATTACGCACATCAACACATACACACACGTACAAATGTATTGGGGGTTAGTTAATTCAGTTTCCATTATTTGGTTATTTTTAAAGAAAATAGTACGCGCTTGATCATTTAGTTTTATTTTACGCCTATTCGTTGTCACACCCTCACCGATGTTTCCGTTTTATGCACATAGTTTATCAAGACCGATTCGATATCTTCATATGGGGTCATGGAAATGTATCGTTACAGATCCATGCGGGGTTGATGTAGCATGCCAAAAGAAATTTATAAAATGAGTTATGTCCATATATCCGTTGCTCCCGGGTTGGTGAATATTTCGTAATGTATGTGTATCAACTCCATTAAACACACCAAGAATATTACTGTTATCCCTGTTTATATTTGGTATTGGTGTATATCGCTGTGTAACATAAATTACATCAGTAGTTTTATGCCTACCTCGAGAAAATATCGTGACATAGATTGCTTGTTTATCTAACATCAGATCATCATATACAACAAGATTATTAATATGTCCATCAATGGAATCAACACTTGGCGCTTCATCGATATCAGTGATAAACTCAATCTATAGATTAGCTTCAACTGCTCCTCAGCGTCGATTTCCACGTGAACAGATACAAGTGATACTTGAGGATACACAATTGTTGCCACGATTACTTAACTAGCACCTCTGCGTCTGTTACACTATAGACAGGTCAGCAAAACATTTTCTCGTGTATGATTTAGATGGCTATTGTTTCTGTCTGCGGTAAATTGGCGAGGATTTTCTTCCGACCACGAAGATAGCACTATACAATTACAGCTCGCGCAGTGATTATTTTGTTGTTGTGTTAGCATCATTATAAATTGCAACATCAATATCAAATTCTCTAATATTATTATTTTTTTGGTCGCTTTGTTTGTAACCATTTAGTGTTTTCTTCTTATTATATCATCCCTGACAATATAGATGATGGTGGTGCCGAAGTTGATTTATTCTTCAAACTCGTGAAAATCCGAAAAATACTAAATTCTACAACTCGATGCGATCATCTACGAATGTATCAGAGATTGCTAACGCCTGAAATGAGTGTATCGTCATTGCGTATCATAGCGCCAGGGAGATTTGTCAGCGCGCAATGCATCTTCGACAAAAAAGATCTCAACCAGAAGAGTATCATTGAACATGAGAGTTTGTTTCTTAGTCTGTCGAGCAATATCAACTTCAATATTTTGTCTTCGTGAATCAGCTGGTCTGTAACACAGTGGCACTGGAAGTGTTAAGAATGTTTCTTGATGTAACTAAAACAATCGCTGATGAAGTTTGTCTCTGACAATAGTTCTACTTGCCACTATCAAATCGTTTGGTCTCCATGCTTCCTAAAAATAATTTAACGAGGTTTATGTAATTATTGTACGTGCTTTTTCACACTGGATTGTATCCGTTTGTAATCTGATTAATTTCTTGAATTCGCTTAATTCTGGATCAAGTGCTCGACTATCAGTATAAAGTATATATATATATATATATATATATATATAT